>JAQGAH010001145.1:0-17994 GCA_034696885.1 Lepidocyrtus paradoxus | reverse complement strand
AGAACGGGAATTTTCCACTTGGGAAATTGACCGAACACGGATGCACCAATTGAATTCATTCAGTACCAGGGACAATAGTTGAACGCATTAATACTGATGTGTCCGTCTAGGAGGGGCGCTGAAAAGACGATGAATGCATAAATAATTCAATAAATTAGGATCATCAGTTTCAAAGAGAATATGAGAAATATGGAGGAAGATGAATCGGCGAGTTATTTCACATGACATTAATACAGGTATTTACCTTTAGATTCGCAAATGTCCGCCTTCGCCAGAAACCAGAACATTCAAATTTTTGCTTGTCATCTCCAGCTAATTTGGCTTTTAGCAACATTTAATTCTTCTATTATAGTAATCGGATTTGATATGCTTAGAGCAAAAGCAAACAATCAAGCAAAGAACTAATCATAGCTAATTTTTGCAGAAGGTCCACAACAACAATGTACCTCTGACAGTATTATTTGTATTTTTTGAGACATTTTGGAGAAGCAACAGGAAATGCTTTCAAGAGATTTAATTTTCATTGGCATGCACTTCAATTGACAATTTGCTGTGGATTTTTTGCTCCTGTGAAAGGTGCAAGGTCAAAGGATCTTCAAAGTTGGGAACTCCTCTTTACTTTGATGAGCTACACATTTATATGCAATCCATTTGTTTTACTTGGTACTATTAAGATTTGCCATGTTGCAAAAAAAGAATAGCATAAGTAAGTTATTATTGCATAAAATGACTTTATATTTTTTTATCCAGTTTATAAAAGTCGTGCTTTTTGGAGGAAACTGAATGTCCCTCCCTCCCTACTACTCCTTACAAACAACATTTTGTAATTACACCAAGTCCGCTAAAAATAACTTGAGAATTTTTTTCAAAAATAACTTTTTGATTGGAAGCTATTTCGCTACAGTTCCACCTCATCAGTGGATACTTGACTACAATACGAATGTCAATAGTCAATGCTATCATTATCTTCTTGAAAAGTGATTGTAGCAGGTATACTCCCTCGCAATATTAGCAGTCGCAATACTTTTCCTATAGCTTGGTTAGTTGCTCGTAGTTCGTACCTGAAAAGATTATTTTTGATGATGATAATGATAATAGAATCGAATGACATGACATGAGTTCACGAAAAGTGACGGCAGCCCCACTCAGTTGGTGTTCAGTAGCCTTAGAAGCATGATCATTTTTTTCATGTAAAAAACGAAGGACGGGAAGGGAAAGGCAAATCTTTTAAGATTAAAAGTAGAATTTTTAAGATACATTATCAAGTCTGTCAGTAGACTTATTTGCATTCACACTTATTATTATACCCACGGCAGTTTTAGTGATGATGATCAAGAGTCATCAACAGATCAACACCGACATCAACAAAGGATTAAACATCATTAGGGATAACTTCAACCAACAAACTTCATTTCCCGTCGCAGGTGCCTAAACTCATCTATAAGCATGGCTGAGTTCCTCTCTCATTCACAGTCACAGTCTGAGTGCGAAAACTGATAGAGTAAGTTAAGCTGGTGGAGTGCATTTGCTGAAAGGGCATTGTTGCAAGTTCCCCTTCGAACCTGAAAAGCTTGAACGAATCACTTCTGTCTCACCTCACCATTTTAATACCCAGTGCATTTGTGAGGCATTGAGAGAATCGACTATGACTGCTTTTGCAATATTGCTGTAAACATAGAAGGATTCTGCACTTGGGCTGATCTTGGTGCTCGCAATTAAAGATAAATTCCCATTTAAAAACTATCACTTGTGCTATCGACAACAATACGCCTCAAGAAGAAAGAAAGCTTTGGCGTTTGGACAACAAAGGAGCTAAGCATGGTGTCTTTGGCGTTCATTCAGGATGATGAAAATTTCAGCTTGATTGGTTCTCTGCCTGTTGCAATCCTTGAGTTTCACAGGGGCCCTCCTCTCAATAATTCAGGAATCATCATGCAGTAATCAATCATTTTTGTGAGAAATAATATGGACGTT
This sequence comes from Lepidocyrtus paradoxus, assembly GCA_034696885.1. Lineage (NCBI taxonomy): Eukaryota > Metazoa > Arthropoda > Collembola > Entomobryomorpha > Entomobryidae > Lepidocyrtus > Lepidocyrtus paradoxus. The sequence goes on along the minus strand of JAQGAH010001145.1, from coordinate 16,020 downwards.
TCTTCTGCATTTTATATTGCAGTGCAAAATCATTTATTATTTGTGGACTTGTGCCAAAAAAAGTCAATATTTCCAGAATTTTTTAACTTGCCTTGCAATAAATTACACTGCGGTTGTGCCGATTCCAGTCAGCATTGTTCAAAGAAGTGCGTGATCCCCTGTTTTGAAGATGAACTGAACGAGATTTTTTTTAACATGCATAAAATTGAAAAGGAAAGTGCTTAGTTTTGGGGAATTCTGCGCGGATTTTGTGAGTAATTTCTAAAATGTGTTCAAGTGGAAAGGTACAAATATAACTGTGCTACATTTACACTTAAACCCTTAAGCAGAGTTTTTTTTCATCGGTTATTTAGATTATTGTTTTGAGAGTGATGATCATGCCCTTTTCTACGTTCATGCATAAGTTGCTCCTGTCTTGTGATGGAAAAGTGACTTTGTTCACATCTCATCGCGTTTCATTCCTTTATGCTTTATGAGTTTGAGGAACGTTAAAAAACAGAAGCTTGAGTACTTGAACACATAAATCTATGCTATATAATGCTGCAGGTGGCAGAATCCTGATTTGTGATCAGACGAGATGAGATGAATGTTTTTAAAAAATTGCAAATTTTCCTGATTCAATAACAATGTAAATGAGAAATGAGCATAAACGGTACAAGAATAGTTTTAGGGAGTGATCTTTTTATTGCTTAATATTTGAAATAAGCCAAACAAGTATTCCTGCATACAATTAAATATTACTCAAATGACAGCTCCTGTGCAGATGTCTTTGTCGACGCCATTTAGCAAGATGACTACTGTGAAGGCTTATCACTACCAACATCCTCATCCAATTCTTCGTGGTTTCCTCAGCGGTTTTCTCAGTTTATGGCTGATCATCGAATCCACCAACTGTAGGTTTCACAGCTCTTTTGTTCATTATTAAATGATTATCTATTTTGAATAAATGGTTTTGGATGGGTTAAACAAGCATGTAAATTGACGACCGCGTACTGTAAACCACCCACGGTTGCATTTTTATTGTATGGATGAATAACAGCTTTTAAAGGGAATTGAGGTGGGTGCAGGCAGGATAAGATTTGGATTGGGATAGATGGGATTACTTAATACAATCATATCGTATCAGTTTTCATCTACACAACCAGCCCAATAAAAACCCAATAAGTATTTGATCCTTACTGTAAAAAATAATCATAATTTAAAAAAATGGTTTGTGGATGGCTATAGCTTTTCCAATTTTCTTATCTTCTTCTTGACGTTTGAAAGATCAGATCAGGGATTTTTTTGGAAATTTTTTAATGATGAGGAACCGAATAAGTATCCCGTATTCTAGATATTTACCAAATATAAGTAACAACAAATATAGCCATGGCCATGATAGCAAATGAATCAGTCCCAGAAATAACTCCATTCACTGCATGTCTCCCATTGTTAATGTGCTACTTTTACTGTAAGGATTTCCAGTGTAAGTCAAAAGTGATTCTCAACAGGGAGAATATTTCAAGTGTCAAGTTGCCCCAGCTGACTTAACTATTGCTTGATGCAGTTTAATTCATATTGAATTTGTAAATAATGATATGTAATTAATTAAATATGTGTTTGCTCCCACAGGTCAAATTCTCGTTCCTCTTAAATCAGCCCTTTCCGACTGTTCAAATGGGATAGAAACTTTTGAGAAAGTTACCGGGGTTGATTTACCACCCGCTGAGAGAATACCCTTGTATTCCAGTACTTCAGGGGCAATCACAGCGGACTGCTATAACAGGTTTGTGCCTCGTCCTAGTCCATTTCAGGACCATCTAATCAAATTAAAATCGCACCATATTCATACTGATCTTTTAAAAGATATAGGTCATTACTTACATAATAAAATGTTTTAAAACATCCAAAAATGCTCTGATTAATTGATCAAAGTTGAACACACATCATGGAAAATAGAAAGTCCGTATAACTGTATATCAACCCCTTGTCACTCAAATGAGTAAAAAAATACATATATATGACCACTTTGGGAAAAGCAATCCATTTAGGATTGATGATGGTCAATTTTAATTCGTCATATTACAAAATTAGACTTGCAAAAAAAGTGAAACGTGTTTCGGTCTCAGATTCTTTAAGACATCCATCTCGTTTCTCCCCTTTTATTTGTACATGCAGAGATGTTAAAGATGTACCTGCTTGAGGTATTTGGTATGCCCTGAGAGATCATAACGGGAAGATTAGGATTATCTGCGTTAAGTCACTATTACGAATAATTTCATTTCTCATTGTTTGTCCATATCCCTTTTGCATGGAGTTCAAAATATTTAGCTGGCTATTAGCTCAAAGGATGAAGAGGAACTCAGGATATGAAAGGGCAATACGCATTATGTCAACGAATTTATTATTCAACTTGAGACCATGATGATTTCGAATTCTAAAAGCAAAATATGCAATACCCCGGTAGTCCGTTTCAAATGGGATACGCTACGGGAGCTCAGACAGCGTAAAATATCCTCCGTGATAAATTCGATTAAGGCGACATTTTTGTAAAAAAACGACCAACTTTCGTTTCATCCGCTAATCCGTATAATGCATACATTTACATATTATGTGACAGTGACATATTAATAATGTTTTTTTCATGCTTGCAGATGTCGAGCCTCTTCAAGCTGCTCGAGTTTCTGGATTGATTATGGCTCGAATGCGTGTTACCGCAGTGCTAAAGCCATTGATGACGGGGCTGTTGAGGTCGATTTTACCAAAGCTACGTCGTATTACGAGCGACTCTGTCTTCAAGGTAAGTAAATTTTTGTACCTGATCTGATCACTGATCAAGTCGCTTGTTTCAAAATTGACTTTTTTTTACAAAAGTGCATCCTAAGCCCCCGTGAAAAATGTCTTGGAAAATCGGCACTTAATAATAATGTGGTCCCGTTCAAGAGCTTTTGCCTTTTTAAGGAATCATCAGAATCATAAGCATCAATCAAAATAGAATTCTTGTTGGGTCAACACTGAAAAAGAGACATCAAACATTTAGTTGTACATATGCAGACTTGCAAATTGTCTCTGACATCCCATGAATATTTACTATTTACCTTTCTAATGTGTTTGGCTACATTTGAAGTGTTGTAAATGATAAAGGAAGAATTTCTTTTATTGGGCCACCAATACCAAAACCAAAATTAAATTGGACCCTGGATCCCGTTATCTCATTATTATTGCGAATTCGCCTCATGATCATATATTCTCAGCTCTCAACGACTGTGCAATACTGGTATTAGCTCTTAGGCAGAGTGCTAAAACAAAGCAATCATCGACAAGAATGATTAACAGAAAACTTGGATGATGATATGATTGTAGAATCCCCGGCGTAGATAAAGTAGTATGGCCAGTACCTAAATTAAACGAATCGTGAGCCATTAATCCCAATGTGCCTGCTACCACTGACAATTCCTCTCGCGGTCGGTTATCCTAGCATAGCGTAAACATTATATAATGAGCTCTAAATCAATTATCTTTTACATAAAAAATGGATAAGAAATCCGTTGTGAAAAACGTTCCTGTTAAGAAATGAGCAGTTTTTTATTTTATTCCCTCCAATCAGGGATCCATCATCGGCTCATAGCCTTTTGATTACTGTGCCTTGCATTTTTCCCTCCACTATACGCCGTTTTTCGCTACAGTTATTGCCAAAATTAATGGCAATTTTAAAATTCATATCATATCATAATCTTTCTCATTGCATTCTTAACTTTGCATCTTGACTGCGGTCGTTGTTCAAGATAAACGCGGCATAAAGCAACTGTACAAAATGCATAGGAGAGTTATCTTAATATCTTTGAGTGAATTTTAACGAACCCTTTCAATTTTTACTAGACTGTAGATACCGTATTTCATTATCATTATTAGCAAAGTGATTTGTGTTAATTTACTCAAAATAAAAAGCTTTTAACGGCCTGTTCAGCTAAACGAGACAGTTTTAATGACAGGATGTGTATGGATGGAAAATGCCATCGTCAATAATTTATTGCCTCTCTTCTATAATCTTCCCTCAGCAGACAAAAAGCTTAAATAGATGTTATTGATTATTTAGCCCGCATTGCTGACCCAACTCAAACTTCTTTGTAACATCTTTTGTAAGTAGGGATCTCAGGCAAAAGTTCACCCGACTAAATGAATCTTTAAATCCCTTTCTCGTGGGTTTACGAGTTTGCAGATCCTACAAGGCATCGACTATAGTCGGTCCTAGTACCTATCAACCAGAAATTACAAAGAAGCGTGTTGTGAATGGTGGTGACTGACAGACATTTATGAAGTCATACATGTCCATACCAGTCTTCTCAAGGAGTAAATCAAATCAAGACAGATATTCGACGGATATTATTGATACTATTTGCTCAGTATTATTAGGAGAAAGAAGGGTCTCCCCTATCATAAAAAAATCTATCCAGATGGACATTCATTAAGATTTTTTTTGAAGACAGAGGAATTTTCTTTCTCTTCTTGTCAAACGGGTTTGCTCTTCCCACACTTCTTCATAAAGTTCCCAATTTATTTACGAGTCCCGTGTGCTTTTGAAGCAGGTATCTGGCGAGAGGGATCATATCGTTATTGATCGTTATTAGGGCGAAAGAGCAGGGATAATATAAACACAGCGTCATACCAAAAATTATGTATTCAAAATATGCAACTCGTATCATTGATCGGCCCAACAATAAAAAAGGATGATAGTAATGAAGGGAGAATCATTTTTTTCATGATTCCAACCCTCATTCTTACCCTATTTGACTCCTTCACGATTTCAATTCTTTTTTTTTCGCTGGTTCTCACATCACAAAGGGAAATTATAATTGACATTGCCAACATAATCATTACATTACTCAAGCTTACCCTTATAAAGCCAAATCAAAAAGTTAAGATTAAAAGTCTTCTCATAAACCCGGCACGATCAAGGTCCATTGTTTTTTTTGATTTAACCCAGAACTATGAAAGTCATAATTTTATCGAGTCCTCCAATACACTTATGCAACTTTGTTAACTCCATTGCATATTGAACGTGTATACTTATCGCTGTCGTATGTATTATTATAGACCCTTCTTATTATGAGCATTGCGAAGTGGCCATTATGTCAGTCGTTTTTGAGCATTTTAATGACTGGGCATGATTACACTGACCGAGTCCCTGTAGCAGGGGCTGAAGCGAAGGGAGTTAAATAATACGTAACTCAGTCAGTGCTGTCTTCCTTGTAGTAAATGTATCTTTGACTGATCTGATCTGACGTATTTTACAGCTGTAACGCTGTAAAACATGCAAATATTGGCAGAATCCACTCCCTACTGTAGGACCGACTTTTTGCGAATGGAGCTCAGGAGCTCCTGCAGCTGCAGCCAAAGAAAGTTGTAAAAATGGCAACAGGTATGACGAACACCTGTATAAAATTGGTTGGGATATGCAGTTATGAATGATGGTGTAGGTACCATATACACTAGGGCTAAACACTAAATACTAGTTTTCAAGAATGAAGTATTAACTGTCAAGTTGCAAATATATGCATACTTTAATAGCTGCCGATTGCAGTTGCTGATATCCTTCCAAAATGTCTAAACCGGTGATGGGGATGCTGCGAATGACAAATAAAATTATATTTACGCTTGGGATTAAAACGTATCTATAGTTTGTTCCCTGCCAAAACATACATACATACGAACGCAATGACACCAGACCAGACTGAGGATGAAACGAGGTTCCGATGAAGGCCCTAATTCATTCACAGTCCAAGGCCTGTTATTTCAGCTACCCACCGGTCCACCCCCTGATGTAAAATATGTTATTTTACCTACTGACATCCATTCGTGGAGTGTCATTATTGCAAACTGCATTGCCAGTATTTTTGTACAGTTGACTTTTATATCCTAGAAATTGGGGTAATAAAATATAAGTCTAAAGTAGCAAAACAATATGCCAGTTTGGAAAATTCAATTAAACAAGTATGTAATTTTTGATCTTGAGAACTGGGCAGTTTTGAGGATTTCATGGTATCAGGCTGCAGATATCGTGGACCAGTTGTAGTATGAGGGACACATATTTTCCTTTTATCAGCTTTATCTAACAAACCCAAGTACATTCCTAATATGTAAATGACTTATCCTAAGAGTTAAAGTGACTAAGCAAATCAAATGATGAATGATTATGTTCTCTAAGAATTGCCTCATGTTTTTTTCTACCCTTTTTCAGGAGACATTTGCAGCAAAGCTTGGGTAACTGAGAGGATACCTGGGTTCGAGTTGGCAGGTCATGATGATGTAATCGTGAGGAGCGTCAATACGAGAAAGCGCTGCTCTGAACTTTGTTTGACTGACAAGAGGCTGCCTTGCAGATCTGCAGATTATTGGTAAGGACGCGATTGCGTAATACATAATATGCAAATGTAGAATGTAGATCACAGTAAAAAACTATAATTTACGCAAAAATTCCGGAGTTTTAACCCATTTCTTTTAAATTGATTCTCGATACAAATCCTATAAAAAATTCAGCGAAATGTGCGTGTCTATGAGTAAGCAAAAGGATTTTTTTTCTCTCGAGTGGAACCTGTTTTTGAAGAAGTCATGAGACTTAGGTATTTTATCGCCTTTCTAGGATCCCATACCGCTTGAAATCCAAATTCGCAAGTTTGTTGCTCTTCACGATGATTGACAGCCAATTACTATACTTACGCAAACGCGATCCCCTACTTCCAAATTGTTATTATTGGCCAATGAATTGTTAAATCAGCGGTTTTAAACTTGGATTTAAAAGCAGTTAATAGGTTGTGTTCGAGCAATTGATAGGACTTGAAATGCCCAATGTCAACAAACAATGATTCCGATAAATGATGAATATACGAGGGGAGATCAAGAACATGTATAGCTGTTACAGTTAGATAAATGGTCTCAGTTCAGAGACTTCACTCATTGAAACCTGCTATACTGAACAAAGCCATGTCTAGTCTAGTCCGACTGAAGCATGTTATGTTGCTGCAACATGTTTATCTTTTTTTTGCTCAGTTGATCAATATTATGAAATATTCATAAGAGAGATTCATAAAGCAACTTATTCCGAATTCTAATCTGAAGGAACCAGTCAAATCCCAGACCTAGGTTAGTAGTCTTATCAATTATATGCCTATGCACCTCAGTCAGAGCAATGAACGAGTAAAATCAATAAAGGAAAATTAAAGGGGCCACCAACGCCAAGTTCAATATTACGTAAGTGAATAAAATTAAGGCTTACTCGCATACTCCTGCATACATCGAGTGAGAAATCATAACATTGAATGAATCGTGTGCAGCTCGAGTTGCAATGATCGATGCTGGTGGTGGTAAAGCGATACTGCTGGTGACGGTGACATGTGGGGATGAACGGCAAGTCAACATGTCTTTCAAATATCAATATTATCCGTAAAGAGATTCACTTATGCCGGTTTTCACTTTGATCGTCTATAGATATGTAGAACCTTCTTCGACATATAAAGTTGCAACTTGCTCTTTACGCATCTTATCCCCGAAATGAGTTGGCTAAATGTAGTACCTATATTTGCGAGAGATCAAGAACCACATCCATATAAAAAATCCCACATTGGATAATTTAATAGACATTTTTGTTGTATGTAAATGAGAGCCCATTAATGTTTTAAACTTATGACCCGGTTGTTTCTGATGTATTTAATTAAAGGGAATCGAGAAAAGAATGTCGACTCTCACGAGAAGACCGACGGACTCAACCTGGTGCTTTTCTCAAGTCCAGCAAAGAAGTGGAGTATATTGAGAACACTTGCATTGGTGAGTACAAAAGGGATGAGAATGTGGAGGAGCATGAGATGTCATCATCTCATGAGATCGCTGCGACTTGGTTTAGTTTTTTTTTATCCTGAGATATTTACGATAATTTAATTGTAAATGCAAACTCGTTCTATATTTGCGAAAAGTCATTTGTATTATAAACTGATGTAATCTCGGTGACAAATATGCAAATATCAGGACAAGTGATTAGCATCTGATACATATTTCATGCTGCGGCCTTATTATGAAATGGTTGTATGTAAAATGATGTGTTTACTGAGGGAATAACTGCGTATTTAACAAACTCCATTTTAAAACCAGGCTTATATGTTTGTAGAGCCCATAACGGCAAAGGAGAGACAATGCGAATGGCAGCTAATGCGAGGCTTTGAATTCCCCATTGTTGACTTTTCAACGAAGGCGGCCACCCTACAAGAGGTATGATATGCGATGATCTCAACTGATGATAAGCTATGAATGGCAAAAAGCCATTTTATTTGAGCAAATAGTTTGATGATAATGATGATGGGTTTATTGTTTTTCGAATTAATTGATAATTAACCTTTGAAAATCAGTGTCAAAAATCGTGCGAGTCTTATGGGGCCTTCACCTGTCGGTCAATTACGTACGATATGGTTACTGGACTTTGCTCCTTAAGTGGATCTGATATGTCAACGACGTCGACCAAGATGCTGAAATCGCATGAGACAAAGGTGTATGCGCAACGGGTGCCATGCATTGACAGTACGTAATATTTAAACTCATTTTTAGCGAAAAAATATATACATTTATGTTGACATGCTTGTATCTCTGTAGTTTTTGCAAGGATATGGTAAAACAGGTAGCATCCGGTCTGTAATATGATTTTTGTTCTATTGCGATAATTGGATTTGGGATCGTGAACATACTTAAGAAATATAAAGAAAAAGCAGAAAATTAAGCACTTCACTTTCAGCAAACGAGAATTATAGCTACCTACCAAGCAGTACCTATATCAAGTTAGGTCCAAATAGTTTCCTGGTTTAAATTGATATCTCATTATTTACTTGTAAGACATATAATAATGGATAAGCCAATTTTTTTTCTCAAAATCTACTTCTCCTGTCCACCCTCCCCTTTCGTCGCACCCTTTCATTTCGCGATCATTTGTTATGGTCAAGAACGAATTATATCTATTGTAAAGAGCATTGGATGTGATTCCTGTAGGGAAAAAAACTGTTAGCAAATAAACACGTTTTTTTCTCTCTGTAACTTCTGTGTAAACATAGTTTTGATTCAAAGTGCGAAAATACCTATAGGACATGAACAAGAAAAGTCTTAAGTAATCATTATTGTTAGCCGGACGACAGTCGGAGCCACACCTTATCTTAACGTGAAAAAAAAGGTACAAGTGAAGAGAATCGAATCGATTGTGTGGGAGATGAGGGAGTTATAAGAGCTTCTCTCGTGTCCTTGCTCTCCTGCTTAGTATTGCAAATTGCAATTATGCCAATGTAACTGAGGAAAACATGCTTGAATTCTGACATGACGATGTTGGGGCGATAGGGATTAAGTGTGCTGATGGCGACAGTGACCGATCCATTTTTCCTAGCAAAATCTTACTTTTACAGTGTCACTGGAGTGTAACGGTGAGACAATGATAGCGAAACTGAAGACTCACTCCCCCTTCTATGGGAAAATGTATTCCTCAGCCTTGTCCTCAGATTGTGAGGTTTTCGGACATGGGAAGCTCACAACAACAATTGAGTACCCTTTGAGTAGCTGTGGTGTTTACAAGTAAGCTAAATTGGGATGCAAGTCATTTCCATTTCATTTTAAAGATGACTTTAACCTAGACCTCTAGACTGGAATGAGATATTTTGAAATGTAATGCTTGATGATTTCTAATTGCTTTCATCGCATTTGTAATTCCATTAGGGATGCGGATGGCTCCTTCGTGGGTAATCTGATTGTGCAGCAACACCCTCTAATTCAGAAGCGTGGGGATGCGGCGTTCCGTTTGGTCTGCACCTTTAAGGAAACAAATCGCACATTGACCCAGACCTTGGGCTTTGAGAAGGAGTCGGAGTCAAGGCTGGTTGAGGCGGCTTCATCGCCTGGACCTGTACTTGGAATTGCGACCTCTGTCATTAATGCCACTGCAAAGAGTCCTGCAGTGGTGTTGAAGATTTTGGACAGGCATGGAAATGATGTCAGCGGGGTATCATTAGGAGACCAGCTGTATTTTAAAGTGGAAGTGGAGCAAAACAGTATGATGATGAAGCCTTACGAATGTCACATTTTAAAATGTTTTTCTCGATGCCATAGTTGATGATTTCAAATTTTTATCCTAAGGTGCCTATGGAGTGTTTGCCAGAGATCTTATAGCTAAAAGTGGGACTAATGAGGAAGAGATTACACTTTTGGACTCTAGGGGATGTCCAGAGGATGCAGCCATCTTTCCCCATTTGAAAAAGATTAATGATGGGACGAAATCGCTAAAGGGGCGATTCGAGGCATTTAAATTTACGAATGATGCTGTGGTCAGATTTCAAGTGTACTTGCAGTTCTGCAGAAATGAATGTCCACCGGTATTAATATCAAAGCAATTCTAAGATATGAAGCAAGTATAAAACTATTCATGTCAAATATTTCAAAGCCCAATATATTTTAAATTATCTAGGTTAAATGTGACGGAGAATTATCGCACGGAAGAAGGCGTCGTGCCACGGAACTAGCTTCAAATAGTAGCAATGAAAGAGTTCTCGAGCTCCAAAAAGAGATAATCGTCAACGGTCCTTTAGATTCCAATTCCCAAGTGCAGAAGGGAAAAAAGCTGGAATCTGTTCATCAAATTGGTAACATAAAACAATAAAATTCTTTCAATCATGGCCAATTATATCCATATGCTCTGATTCCGCTCTACTTATATGGTTTGGTTTTTAGAAAATGGACGAGTGGTTTGCGTTCCAAAGAACTTACTCCTTGCCATGATCGTCGGCTTTTGCCTTTTCCAAGTCGTCATTGTATTTACATGCGCAGTGGTCGTGTGTCAACGAGGAGCGGAAAGAAAGCTTAGTGAGTCAAGCTATAGAGGTGCTGATATGTATTTTACCCGTAATAATCGCCCTTCCCCTTCCAGTATTATCAATACGTTGAGGTCACTCCACAGTTTTCGGGATTGATGAAAAAACTCCCAAACGTTAGATGTGATTTATGGTACATGTGTAGGTTTTTTTTACAATTAGCAAACGTTGAGGTGTAAATATGTGTAACAATAAGTTCTATAATAGAACTTTTTCCGAGGGGCCAAGATACATAATGTACTAAACTAACAATTACAGATAGAATTAATACCACTATAGATGATCTTCCCAACTATTTCATGTCATGTCATGATATGATATCAATCCTATATTCGAAAGTGAAAACTTTTAATGCTCTCAGTATTTGCACTTTAATCCTTTTTACCCATTTTACCTTTACCGTAAGTATTATTTCATTCGTTAATTACCTACGACCTACTGTGCCTGTACCTAGAGGTGTAAAGTAATTGTTATATGACTTATATGATATTTTATTCAGCATGTTTTAAAAATCGAAATCCGAAATGGCTAGAATTCGTGACCATGAAGAAACCGATGACAAAATGGAACAGTGCCGATATACAAGCACATATAATGCAAAAATGTTTGGTTTTGAAATGTTCACCACTAGTTGGTAGTTATAAAGTTAAGATAAGTAATGATACTTCAGTAAAATCCTATGAAAAATTGCTTTTGACAATTTATACCCTTCTACCTATCCTTCCCTGTCACTATCCTTTGTTATATGGTTTACTGGGTTAAATATGCAATATATTACATCTGAGATTTTTATGCACGTTACATTTTTTATAAATAACTATACACAATTAGATTTAACGAATTTTTATATCCAATACAGTATTTTATTGATTGTTATAATTGTACTCGGCGGATTTTATAAAAAAAATACATAAATAATACTAGTTTGCATTATGTTGATTTGCATTCTTATATTAAGTTGGATGGACAATTATAAACAATTAAACAATTTTGATTATTTCATCACTCTTCCGCTTCATTCTTATTATTATTATGATTCAGTAGTTTATTCAATTATATCTAGGCGCTTAATTAAAGTTTACATCAGATCAGGCCGGGTTTTTGGATTTTTTCAGAGCTTCACAAAGCTCATTTACTCTTGCTAAGGTACTGTTCATCATGTCGAACACGGCTAGTGCGCTATTTAATGATTGCTTTTGCTCCTCCCAACTAATTTGTAACATTTCAGGTGTCATCTTCGTATCCTTCAGCAGCAGATCCATACTCTCAGTTAATTTCTTTTGCTCCTTCAATTGTTCTTCAAAGCTCTTTGGATCACTTAGTTCCTTTAGCCTCAGGTGATAGTGAGCACGGGACAACTCCAAAGCTTTAAACAACGGCTCCAACAATTTCAGTTCGATTTCCGGCAAGGCTTCAGCAATCCCCGTTTGATTAGTAGCCTTGTCCCGTATCACAAGATATAGTACCAAATTCAGTGCACTCGTAATCTGATCTTTATTGTCCATCAGGTCCGTTGTAACTCCATCCTTAAGTGCACAGGTTAATCGTAACTGCCTTAGGAGCAATTTTCCAGTGAAGAATTCCTTCATCTCCCCACTTTTCATATCTAAAGCCATTCGAATACAGTCTTTAAGTTGGGTGATGATGTATCCCTTGATCCCATCGTGCTCGATTCGGTTAAGAACGAACAAAACAAAGTCGTATCTCCCCTTGGGCTCGAATTTCCACATCATTTGTTTCAGAACTTGCAGCCCCTCCTTGCGGACATCTAATACTTCACAGAAGACAGTGTGGAAGGCGACAGACTCGACAAACTCTGAGAGAAATGGAGTCTGCAGCATTTCAGATTCTAATCTGATCCCAGGTACAGAGTCATCCAGTTTCGACAATAGAGTTTTAGTTAAGGAAAAGCATTTCAGGAGGGAAATAGCACCTGCCTTATCGTTACTTAAAATATTGGACATGAGACGGACTGTCGATAGAAATACATGAGTAGGTGAAATAACAGAGGGTATCATATTGGTGTTCATTGACTCACAGTAAATTAAGTACATGTAATTGACAACAGAACTAAAGTCTAACACTGACTCATCGCAGTCTGCATCATCACTGTCTTCAGTGTCCCCGCAATAAATTGGCTTATTGTTGAGAGTTGACCGCTCCATGAATACTTTACGGGACACCCACTCGTAATAATATTCTGGATGTTGGTCCACCAGTCTCAGGAATCCCATAATCCGTTCTGAAAGTATCCTTGCGTCAGTTTTGATTTTACTTTCGTTGTTGTCGGTGCCTTCCTCTTCCTTCTTTGCAGTATCTGACTTTTCCTCCTTCTGCTCCTCCCAATGAAGATCAAAGTGTAACAGCGGATCCCCCAGAAGTTGAACTAAATGGTCCCTCAATATTTCCTGCTGTTTTTGAATACTTGGCATTGCGGCTAAATCATTTGACTCCACTGCTTTGTTCCTTTCCACCCAAAACTGGCAGACAAAGGGTTCGTAAAAGTTGCAAAATTCTTTGTACGTTTGAATCAAGTCCTTCATCTCTGCGGTTTCCTCCAACAAAACAGCTTCCTTTCCTTGAATTAATTTTGGTTTCAGCTTGGCAGGGAATTGGTGCTGGGCCTTCATGTGGGAATTTAAAATACTAAGGACCCAGGAAAAGGAATGCTCCCGTTTTCTTGGTAGGTTCATCATCACGAATTGGAGTGGCGCTAATAGAGATGAAAACTTGTCTGATGTATAGTGTACGAATATCTCCGCTTGCTCCAACAAACTGATTAACGCCTCCTTGGGACGAACGCATTTCACAACGTGCATCAGCATATCCTGACAAGCCCTGAGGGAATCCAGATCCTGGCAGAACGCCAGTCCGCATTCACAAATCCGGGTGATCAGGTCCATTCCAAAGACCTGGATGTTTGGGATATTATTGGGATCGAAGACCAGGGCCAGAAGTCTGTCATAATCCTTATTTTGGAGGAGCTCCACCACCTCTTCACTGAGATCCATTGTAAGTGTGAGCCTGGATAAACGAAATATTAATAATAATTATCTTATTCATCATCAATTAAAACCAAAAGCACAGCGGATAGAATGAGCATCTACCCGCTGTGCCAAAAGTAACAAACTTTCAGCAGTCATCTTATCAATGTCAACATCATCACTGATGAAAAGTTACCTTTTTTATTTATACTGTTTCCTTCCTTGCAGCATTCTCTATTGCCGGTGAAGCCTTCAAATGACTCAACAGAATCCCGGTTAAATACCAGACTACAACTGTTCAAATTGATATCACTAGAATCCGTTAACTGATCTGTAGAATGATCGGAGCAATTTTTTATTACTTCCCTACATTTAAAACTTTTTTTTAACTTTTCAAATCACGACTTCTGCTTTCATTACATTTAGCACAGTAATCTCATCTTTTTTTGTAGCTGCTCTGTGACCGCTCATATACCAAACTCTATGGCATTCGGATGTATGCAACGATACACAAGTCAAAGAAGGATGAGTCATATTTCACATTTATCTGTATGGGAGAAGGAGATATCTGCATTCTTCTTATTCCAATTCTCATGAAACAAAAAATCGCCTAATAATTTCATGCAATTTCTTGCATTGGAAATCGGGAATGGAATATTCTTCAATTTAAATAATTTATGCATGTTCCAAAGTACCAGCTTTTATGACATATGTACTTGGTTGGTTGCTATTATTCGGTTTCGTTCGACCGTTCTAAAAGTTATGTTGATTTTAAATGTCTCTCATGTTGCCCCAACATTTGTTCTTTTGCTCAACATTGTGTGAAATTCGTGACCTAATACTAGGAACACAGCATGATCCCTTTTCTGCAGAGATCCAATCTACCAGATCCGGAGAGGCAAAGGACAGGAGAGAAAACCTCCAACGAAGCTAAACCTTATGCAACGTTAGTCCTATAGACTTTCCATCCCGACAATCTTCCCCACTTCCATTTCCATGCTGGAAGCACCAACGCTTATGTATTCACTTCCCTCCCATTCGCTTTCATACTACATGAGCATATAACATCGAGTGCCATGGATTGTTGTAGGTGTAACCAAAAAGTGGCAAGTCAGTAAAGCTTAGCTCCCGTCCCGTCCCCATCACTCCTCCACTGATACTGACGACTATGACGATAGGGTTGATTTGTGTGTGGTATATGCCTCTGCAATAGGAACATGGGACTTTACTCAACATAAGACATATTTTTTACGCGTAAACTATCTTACAACTCACAAAACAATACAGAAGTGTCCCTACTTACTCTACCAAGTAAAGTAGCACACATGAACTCTTAGTGAAGGAGAAAACACGGGCTTCGCTTCGGCTACCAGTTCGGGTATCTTGGCTTGTCAGTAGCAAAAAGCGGTGGAACGAGCATTCTTCCAAGGTTGAACTCATATTCCATTCCCATTGCAAGAATGGTGGAATGATATGAAGTTGAGCCTGATGTAGGTACATAGCATGAAAAAGAGCCAATGTGTGAGCCATATGAATGTTTTTATGTATGACTTTTAGTCAGTTTTTTTTCTGTCCGTTCCTTATTCACAAATCTCCTACATATATCCATATACAAAGGAATGAGAATGACTAGAACATATATGACTTTACTCCCTGCAGCATTGTATTAAGAAGATTTTTTCCTTATTCAGCACAAATGAATTTTAAAGGACAGGATTTTTACATGAAAGTGTGCCCAAAGATCTGTACATCGGGCCTGGTGTGTGGTGTTCTTATTCCATGTACTTCTGCATGAGAGAATTTTTTGTGAGTGAGAGTGAATGGAATACAACTCAGATATATGATGAACATCATGACTGACTATTGAATTTCTTTCCCTATTGAGCTTCAGATACGCATGTATGGTTGGGAAAAGGTTGTATGTTTACTTTTTATCTGAGCATACACAAATGGTGCTCGCTCCCTGCCTGAAAAATACATTTTAGATCATTTGAGATCACCCTCTCGGAGTGATAGTAAAAAGGCAGGTTTTTAAAAAGATGATGATCTGTGATCTGCAACCGCTATACCGAAAAGGTTTGGTGTTGTGTCGTGTGGCCAGATTATCATCGTTAACTACGACACAATGGAGTTAACTATCGTAGTTAGCGTGTATCTCGTGTAAAAATCGA
>JAQGAH010001144.1:0-18002 GCA_034696885.1 Lepidocyrtus paradoxus | reverse complement strand
TGTTCAGCAAATATTACATAACTCCCTTATACCGGGAGTTATGTGAAACTGGCTTATGTCAAATGAAAGCTTTTATGAAACTGCAACTGCCTATTACACTTATCTGGCTGGACCCACTCTGCGTCATTTAAAAAAAGCCCAGAGCGGATGAAAATGTTCCGCTTTGAATTATCTTCCGTTTTTGCGGAACATTTTACGGAAGACAAGCAAAGAAATCTTCCGCTTCGACTTATTTTCCGCTTTTGCGGAACATTCAATATGAAAACGGAAAATAATCTTCCGCATTGACTTTTCTTCCCCAAAAATCTTAATCCACTCGTCAAAATTATTAAAACCACGAACTATTGAATTTTATCCGGTTTGGATCAAAATACACATGCACAGAGGTGAAGTAGATTACACACAACATATTACACAGATTGGCTATCATTAATATTGACATATCAAGTAGTATCATTATTTAATTGTCAGTAGTTAATATTTTAAAATTTAATAAGCTTGAAAATTTTTAATTCAGAATTAAAATAATGATACTACTTGATGTGTGGATATTAGTGATAACCGATCTGTGTAATATGTTGTGTGTAATCTACTTTACCATTGTGCATATGTATTTTAATCCAAACCTGATAGAAATCAAAAGTTATTTACTTTTAATAATTTTGGACAATTCTTCCGATTTGGATGATTCTACACTTTTGCGGGAGATAGCGGACGATGAGGAAGAAAATTCTTCCGCTTTGATTTATCTTCCGCTTTTGCGGAACTTTTTACGGAAGACCAGTATGAAATATCTTCCACTTTGAATTATTTTCCGCTTTTGCGGAACATTCAACATGAAAACAGAAAATAATCTTACGCATTGCCGTTTCTTTTCCATTGTCATTGGCTTAAGTCTCACCCACCCCTCAGACGACACACAAGCCCACGATTTAATACAAATATTAGCTTTGATTCTATACTGGGTAATTTAGCGTTTTTCTTCTTCCATGAGCACACATCAACATGATCAGAGATCCTATAGAATGGGTCATTATTACCAGTATTGGAAAAAATAAATAGATATAAATAAGCATAAAGAAGAAAAGGGGTAGAACAACTTTAGCATCGAGAAACGAGAATAGAATGGATCCTTTCTCCATTCACTTTTAGGTTAGTTACTGGGATTTTTGGGGGGATGCGGAATGTATTTGTTACGGTGGTCTGGTGCTGGTGGCAGTATGAGGATATCGATGTGGATATGTGCAATATTGGAGGAAATATTAGAGGAATGAATCACATCTCTCCTTGCACTTTAGCCCGTTTTGTGACAACCCATAAGTAAAAGATGGGAACAAGGGAGCATTTATTATTAAAGCTACGGATAAAAAATATTGTCGATTCGAGAGGATAAATAAACTAATATGATATCGAAGCATACGATGAAAATATACATAAATAATGGCATCATATTGGCAATCCTCACGAGCGAGAGGAAAGGGTAAAAAGTTGGGAGTTAACTCGGACGTATGTTCTCCTCCGTATATGAGTGATGCATCGCTGCCAGCTAGAAAGAAAAGGGTGGAAAATGTGGTTTATATTTTTGGGAAGGAATCGGAGAGAGAAAAAAGGAGAAAAAATGAGAATAAGGAGATTCCAACTTATTATTATTATATTGGGGGATATGTATATGATGAATGACATTTATTTCGTGTTCAGTCAATCTTCTCCTTTCTTTCGCCTTCTTTCTCTCGAGTCCGGGAAAAAAATCCGGATTCCATTCAGACAACCCAATCTGTGGAAATAATTCACACTTGTTCCATAATAATACGCAATTGAGAAGGATGGCTGGAGGAGGGTGGTGGTGGCCCTTTTTTCTTTGAAAAAATATAGATAAATTTGAAGGTTTTTATTCCCTTTGTCCGATTTCATTCTTTGGGATTGGTTTTGCTTTGATTAAGTGGTATTATCTATGGTTTGGCTGGGGTTGGGAGTTGGGACGCTGTCCATTACTGGTACTAATGTGGGCATTTCACGTGAATGTTTTGAAGTTTGGGAGTTCATTGGAAATAATAAATATGAAATGTCTGAAAACATGTTTGGGAGGGGGAGAAACGGAGAAATTGTTTTCGTTTGAAAATTTCTGCTTTCTCTTACCAATTTTTTGCTTATTCATTTAATTTTAACTTTCCCTTTGAGATATCACCTTTCCTTTGCTACACTTTGCTAACTCACAAAATTTACAGAGGCGAAGCATAAGGGGATAAGATAAACAATTGTCGAATAAGGGGAATTTCTTGACAAGGGTGAAGTTTTGAGTTGAAGGAGAAAGTAACTTGATAGCTTGCTTGATCTGTCGATCATCAAAACTTTCTTGAGAAACTCCCCTTTTGAAAAGAAATGATTGAAAGGAAAAGAAACGGTGGAGGGAAAAGGAAATAGAATTTTGACACCAATGAACATCCACACAAAATACGGGAAACATTCCCCTCCTTCTTGATTGATATAAGAACGATATACTTTACGAATAAGGATGGAATACAGATAAACAATAACTTTTTTAGAGAGTGATACAAAAAGAGAATTAGCAAACTCAAGATAAATGCTGACGCCAACTAGCCGTCAAGTATTGGTAGTTTTGTGAATTCGATATCAGCTATAGACCAACTTTTGGGGTAGAGTGAAACTCAGCCCATTAAAAATTACAGACTCTTCAAGAACCATTATTATAAAACGCACATGAAGTATCAGCTGCAAACATGAAATTATAACTATAAAAATCCAGCAAGACTTATTGCCATTTAAAATGCCATAAAATGCTAAAAACCCAGCCACTAATTACTATTCAAGCAACCATTGATGTAGGTCTCTATAATAAAACTAGCTGGGTAATACATATTTCATTAGAATTGCACTCTTTGCTCGTCTGATGTTTGACTTGCAGCAATTTAATTCATTTCACTAGCAATAAATTAGTGAATGCAGCTAATTTAATTCACATAATCATAAAATTATACGAACAACTTCAGGTGCAGTGAAAATACTAGTCAGTCACTAGTTCATCGTCCATCATCATTCAACATGCAATACCCACAGTCATTCCCATAACTTAATTTACGAATTTTCCCCTTTACAAATGAATTGATATTGATAAGATGTATTTTATGATTACAGGAAGTGTCAGACCTCGCCCATCGGGTAATGTTACCTTGGATCTCTTTGAGCAACATCAAGGAACTCATATCCTCCAGGTAAAAAATAGGATTTTTTTTTCACAATCTCTCCACTCCATCCATTTACTATAACCTATACACCCCTTCCCATTCTCAAAAACTTCGCATATCATATCAATATCACAAGGAACAGAGCTCCTTCTCCCTTGTTATGTTATGAAATTTTCTGTTATTATTACGATTATGCTAATCACTATATGCTGTATGTAGTGTACCTCTTCGTTTTCGTTAGTAGCCAGGAGGTAATATTCATATGGAATGAATTAGAGATCACAATCTCTCTAACACTACAGCAATAAATTATCCCCTAGTTTCCCTCTGCCTCTACGCATGTTTCAATAGACATAAGCTTGGAGACTTTCAGGATCAGCCAGTCTATATGTAACATATATAGTTTTCTAGTAAATTGTTCCTTTCCTTTCCATTCCTTCATTTACATAGGTAGCTTATCTCACCTAATTTTTTCACGACTAGAAGTGTTCTCTCATTTTTTTGATGATTACTTTAATTGAGCTGAAACTGCTGAAAGCCCTCATTAAAGGAATTAGACATTTTGAGATTGAGTCCAAACAGGAGAGGCATAGTGGAAAGGTAGTAATCACGATTAGTAAAAGAAATAACTTGTACATTTGCACATTTTTTCGCACTGTAGGATCCCTTCATGTCTTATTAGCATTTCCCCACTTTTGACATAATCACTCCGGTTCGTATTAGATATCAAGTCAATTTGAACAAGACGAATGGCTTCCGAAGTCATCCGGTATTACGTATGCGTTTGGTATAAAGTAGTAGGGAATATGAATATGATGTATATTTTTATGACTGGAATGAATCCCTCCAAGCTATAGAGAACATTGCATACTGCTAGAAAAATTCCATCAATAGTTTCTCATTTTTCTTTGAAGATTACATTTTGATTTATTACTTCCATTCGAAATGTCAGTTTTTTTAAGAAAAAAAATCATGATAGTACAAGTTAATTCAAAATCCCAAACGAACACAATTTTTCCCCTCAATGTTTTAAATGCTCTTAGGCTTAGGTAGAATTTGAAACTTGACATGAACATGTTGAAGAACAATGGACTGGTATTCGATTCAAAACAGGCAATTTGTTTCCCTTGAAGAAAGTCCTGATCTGAACGGGTTAGCTTCATAGATTACAATAATTATTACAATTACGACTGAAAATGAAATTCAAAACGTCGATAAGAATGCTATTTAGCGATCAGTCAGATAGCAACTTAACTGTTTTTATTAAGTGTGGAAAGTAATTTCCACTATCACGTTCATCACAAATTCTACCCAAAGCCAATCATATCTTATTCATACCATGAGAAAAAGTGGTGAAATGACGAAGATACCGTGGCGGTGATGGTTTTTTTACCATTGATGAACCATATTATTTCCCCATTTACTCGTGTCAGTGGCTCTCTGGCCACTCATAATTATGATGTATAACAGGAGCTGATTGTCCAGTCGTGAAGATTGTTATTACGAGTGGAACTCTTGTTACATATTAATTTGTTGTGTGATGATGAAGATGATGATTATGAATATGTTTTTTTTCTCCTTGTTTCATTCTAGTCGTTGGACGGATTCGCATTCGCTTTGGCAGCAGATGGTCGTTTCCTCTACATTTCCGAGACGGTCTCAATCTACCTAGGTTTATCACAGGTGAGCATTTCCACTGATGATGATATGTAATCATGAATGGCTTTCATTTGATAAACATGTCATGTTCATTACACTAGCATTCAGGGTACACACGATTCATGCGTAATGATACGTATTTCTATTGTGAAGGATTAATTTTTTTAAAAATTTGAAGCACGATTACTTTACGCATAGGTAATTACCTAACTAGTCATCATCTTGACTGACGACTGATCTCAATCAGTATTATCAAGAGAGATGATGCATGAACATGTCATGAAGTCATGAATTTAGTGGTCATTGATTCAATGTGATTAATTTTACTTGGAAATTCAAGGAAAACTTTACATTTGGAGGCAAGGATTATGCGTGTGTCGTGTGTTCATGTTTTGTTGTGATGTTGTTGAACATGGCATTGTCAATCAAGTCGTTATTGTACTTTCTTGTACTGTTATGTAAATAATATTTTGTTTCTTTTCCTTTCCACAGGTTGAAATGACCGGAAGTAGTGTATTCGATTATATTCATCAACAAGATCATGCCGAACTCGCGGAACAATTGGGTCTTGGTTTGGCACATGGTCCCGGTGCTAATGTTCCTTCACCTGCTGGCTCAGAGGATAACTCATCCAGTTCTGCTACCAATAATCCTGATGGTAAGTTAGGAGGGATGAGGCGACCTCCAACTAGACTTTCAATCGCATTGCAGATACGATACAACAGTTTTGCTAGCAAATTGATAAAAATTGTCAGATAAAAGAAAGCCATATAGGATCTGGGAGACAATTTATCCTTGTGCTTATTTTCACCACTCGTTCCTCATCTTTCCTTATCGCGGGGATATTAGATTCTGCCCGACGATCGCATTTGTCCACTTCTCACTGCACACAGATGAAGATGATAGGCTAGATTGCATTTTTCATTTCGTTAGTCTTTGCTAAGCAAATGCAGGAAGGAAGAGACGAAACGCTCTTGTCTCATATCTCTACATAAGATCCCTACCACTAGACACCAAACCATATAAGAAGAAAAATCTATTTTATAGAGTAAGAAGCGCCGTATAAGTTCACTCGACTTTTACTCTCCGGTCTACAGGAGAAATAAGATCTACGGGAAGTATAACGGGGGAAAGTGTCATTTTTCGTGATTCGAATTATCTTGAGACGAGCCTCATATCTCATGTTTTAGTACGTGTGAACAATGCAAAATGAGCTGGGAGATTGGGAGAAAGTGAGTGAGAGGAGAGAGCATCTCTGCAGCACTCAACTCCATATTCCACCATTAACCTTTCTCCTTCATCTATCTTTTCTCCCTTTTTTTATATCTAGTTGGTTCGGTGTTCCTACATAATCCAGGCATTCCTGTTCCTCATTCTTTCCTGTTGTTGATTTTAGCATTTTTCAAATACGTAATATGCGCTGGTGGAAAGTGCCGCGTCTAGGAATAGGGTGATGTGGTGTATGGGAGGAAGGAGGATTTCTTAAAGATATATATATTTCACTGGCCCTTCGTAGTTACAGCCATGTCTAGTATGGAGTCCCTATTTGCCCTAGTAGTACTGGTTTTTATGTATATAAGGGGCAAAAAGGGAAGGAAATTGGTGATCCGTGTCAGAGGCGATGGAATTGATGGTGAATCTCTCATGTAGAAGGAGGAAGACCCTGAGACGTGACTTTTACACATAAAAAGTCTCGGAGGAAATCTTACGTTTTTATAAAGAAGGTGGTGGCGGTCTGTTTCTTTTTAGTTATCTGGATCTAAAGAGAGAAGAGGGCAGAGAGAGGGATGTTCAGCTATATAATGCCATATCAGGGTGAAGAATAGTAAGGGAAGTTACTTTGAAACGAAGTATTTAGAGTTGAGTATTTCGGTCTCCCCTCTCATGAGGTTTGATGACGATGAAGGAAAAGGAAAGTATAATATCTGAAATAGCAAGAGAGTAGCCGCCACCACCACCTCCGCCAACATCATGAAGAACCAGGCATAGCATGAACACATGAACATAGCCTAGCCTTTTGGAAGTCGAGGCTGGGCGAATAATCGTAGTGTCTTATCGGATTGAGTTCACACGCCTATAATTTCACCTTTAAAAAGTTCACCTTCAGGATAAATTGCTAGGCTAGGTTATGTGGGATCGGATAAGGGAGAAAATTACACTTTGTATCGTTCCACTTTCCAATTCATTCCGGCTTATCTGGATGATATAATGTGGGGAATGTAATATGACTGGGGATATACATTTTTGCTTTACAATTAATCTATTCAATATTCCTATCGAGTAACGACAAGACATGACCTGGCCCGCTCTCCCTCGTTATGTATTATAAAATCATACAAAATACGTAATTTAAAGATTGCCAAAAGATATTCGGAGAGGAAAAGGGTGAGAGTTGATATATGATATCGTTCAGCTTATTCCAGCGGTGAGGTAGAAGATCAAATACCGATCAGAATATCAGTAAGCTCACTTGAGATGAGGAAGTCTGGGAGAAATTGCTTTTTAATAATATAAGATAGGAACTTAAATGCTCAGATGCATCTAACTCATATGAATAATGTAATGGTTTTTTAAACGGATATGTGGTATAATTTTAATGTGATTTTTCCTTCATTTCAGTTTCGTCAGTGATGTCCTTAACCGGGCCGACAGGTTATAACGGACTCTTCCGAGCATTCTGCATCCGCATGAAGTCAACGCTAACCAAGAGAGGATGTCATTTTAAATCATCTGGATATAGAGTAAGTTTTATAATCTCATATGTATTTACTATGTATGCTGCTACCATTAATTATTTTGGCTCAAGTCTCATAATTCTTCTTGGAAGATTAAAGTAATTAGTGTGTAACTTGTGGGCAAAATGGTGTTATGAATGAGTTCCGGTAGTAAAGGAAGATAATGCATTGAACAAATTATACAACAATTTCAACAACGACAATAAATGCAATAGAGATATTTTTGGTTTATGGAGAAAGGAGAAAGTGATTACAACGATATGCGTAACAAACTGCTTTCCAGTCTTGAGAAGGATACTGAATGTATCATGTTAGCACTGTGGTCTCCCTCCCTGGAGACCACTTACTGGAAATTAGTCCAACTCTGATGCTCCCTTCTGGTGGGAAGTTGTACAGCTCCAAATTAATTTATTTTCTGAAATGCGACAAAGCCTTTATGTGAGATCAGAAATCAAGGGATTCTAAGCTAATAACCATTAATATTACAGATTTTTTAAAAATGCGAATGATTTGTTTGTCTCTTTCCAGGTGGTTCTAGTATTATGCAAATTAAGGCCCCAGTATTCCTTCTCCCACACTCGCAAATCTCCTCCGTCACTACTGGGAATGGTTGCTTTGGCCATCGCTCTTCCACCACCTTCAGTCCATGAGATTCGTCTGGAAACTGATATGTTCGTTACGCGACTGTCCTTCGACTTCAGAATAGTTCATTGTGAGCCAAAGTAAGGAAACAACAAACTTTTATTGACTCGTATTGATTCTTTTAACAACACCCCATCCCACATTCTTTATGTTTGTACTCTTGTGAAACAAAATATTGCATAACTCAGGAGGAGGCATGCCGATAACCTTTGTGAAACCCTCCTCGATTTTCCAAATTATACCTGACTTGGTGAGAAATGATTACTACCGATTGAGTTTCCCCTCTTAAAAGTGGATAATGCAAGTGTATTCTCCACAGAAAACACACTCTTGCACTCAAAGACCTCAAATTTATGATGAAGATGATACGTATTTTAAAACACCATCCCCAGACTTTTTCAGCGCCGGGGGCATATATACAAAATAATATTATGGTTTGTCGAACGCAGAAAGGAAAATGCCAAATCATGAAATAAGAGGAAAAGTTGCAACTATCGACATGCACATAACTAACTTTAGATATGATATGATTACACTTAAAAAACGAAAGGAAATCCAGTTTTCCCCTAGAAAATATTGAAAACACTCTCCATCCCTTATCATCACTATAATCTTGCATTAATATGCATAAATTTAGTGGTAATGAAAAATAGCTCAACCATTAAACAACACTAAGGAGGAGTGACCATAGGGGAAGCTTAAAAGCAAAGACTCCAATTATAAGATTTTGCCTCTGCTGGAAACTGATTTTTTTTCAAATTGCGAAAGGTAGTCAAAAGCTATTATAATCATTATCATCATATACCCCACCCAATTATCATAATAATTTTAGAGCTCTCTTCGTCTAAATAGAAAATGGATGGTTGGAGCTGGAGGTGACGACGCTGTGCAGTCAGAAGCCGAGCCGAATGCTATGGATAATTAGTACCTAAGTATAATATGGTAGGCGAGTAAAGGTTAAAAAAGACGATGGTTAGGATGTATCTACGGTTAGGCTAAACTGATTTTGTAAATCCTCTGTAGACAGTATTTATGCCCAATTTTAATCCAGTATTTCCAAAATTGGAATGATTTAGGAGAAATAACTGCTAAAATGACGAATTTCGCTGAAAAGCCGCAACTCAAAACAAAATCATGATTGAAAAGAGAGAAAAAAATGAACAAGGTGAGAATTAGAGTATCTTACACCCAATCATCCCTTTTTGTGGGTATCAAACTATCGAGAGCTGTTTTAAAAAAAAAAAATCACAAAGAAACAGGTATAGAAGCAGTGACGATGATGATGAATTAGAGGGATGGAAGTTTAGGTAGCTATTTTCTGTAGCGAAAATCTGGTTTATGAGGAACCCTCTTCCTCCGGAGTCCCAGTTCTTAATCTCCATACTATTTCTATCGAGAGTAATTACCGGGATGATGATGATGATCAAAAGTTGATTATAAGCAGATAATAATATTACTCGCAATTACAATTACACACTGGCTTGTTGTTACCTGGTTAGGAGTCTGTTCCCACTTCAACAGCTTTTTTATGAAGACTAGTTCGCTTGTTATGATACTCCTTGGGAGAATTTCTGTCTGAGAGGGAGGAAAGTGCTGAATTTCAGTAGGATCGAAAAGAAGACTTTTGAGTTGACTAGCAGCTCACCGATATGTATTAAGTTAATTATAGTTGATTGCCATACACCTGTTTTCGTCCCGCCGTCAGAGGCCAATATTACCAATATACATATTTTTCTGGCTCCAGTCCAGTTCACAATTTAAAAAAAAAATCACCTCAGCCGAATCAGCAAATAAGTGTCATAATGTAATACTACATCACAAATCATTAATTCACAGCAGTTAGTAATTATTACCTTTATAAAAAACTGAAACTATTCAAGAGTGTCGTTCATTGCCCCAATTAAATTGATGCAAAAAATTATAATGGACTGGTTATTGGCAAATTGTGGTTCAACCAATGTCTCACAATGAATGTGCTACAAACATAAAATGTTCTTTTCCACTTTATTCATCCCAATCTGAACTGTTGGCTAATCAATGTGTTGTGTTTTTTGAATATGCAGGGTTGCAGAATTGCTGGAGTACACACCGGAGGAGATGATGGGAAGAAATATGTATGCAATCTGTCATGCAGAGGACGTGAGCAAGTTGAGAAAATGCCATGTTGATTGTAAGTACAGTTTAGATGAAATAATTCCGTGTAATAGTCACTTTTAGTTATTAAAAGCATGCGTTTTCCTGTCTACCTTGTGGAAAATCCAAGATTACAAAGAAAAGATAATCTACCGAAACAACTCGAAACATGTTGAACATAAACGGGGGGATAATCATGCATGGTTTATTACGATTAGCGTAAATTACAGCCAACTCGTTTCCCTTTACACGTATGTTACAGGATCTTATTAAAAGAGGATTTACCCCTACATACCAGCTAGAATTAGTTCACGCCTAATTTTACTTCCTGTTTGTGTGTACGTAACGTACTCTGTACGCACAGGAATTTCTTTTTCAAAACTTGTAGATAAATTGTTTCAAATGAAAGAACCTCCGTCAAAAATATATAATTAAAGATAATTGATTTTGCGTGAAGGGGCTTTCCAATTAAAATGCAATAAATATAGTAAAGGGTGATTATCGTTTTGTAATAATGGACTGGATTCATTTAGATAGTACAAAGGTAATCATTTAATAAGATAATTATTTTTACTCATTAAAACAGTATTGGGCAAAGGTCAAGTCATGAGTCAGTATTACCGATTGATGAACAAGAATGGAGGGTATACCTGGCTTCAGACATGCGCCACGGTTGTCTGCAACACGAAGAACTCTGATGAGCAGAGTATTATTTGTGTCAATTATGTCATGAGGTAAGTCAAACTCAATCATATTTTCATATTTTCGACAGTTTATATCAGGGCCCTACGCAAGTACCAAGTTTTGTCTTTTTATAATTACAGTGGTAAGGAGTACTCCCATGTCGTAATGGATTGTTGTCAACTAGAGCAGGACATCCCAGCAACGGTGAAGCGGGAAGTGTTGCTGGATGAAAATGATAGGAAGTCCCCGGACCAAGACTCGTCAGGTAAGAAAGGAAAAAGTGTGTGAACCTACTAAACCAAGCTATATCTCTTCTTTTCTTGCATGCAACTCTGTAAATTTGTAAATACCAATTGTGACCTGCTAAACTATCATCCTCATCCCTCCGTGTACCTATTTTTTCTTGTTGCAGATGGGAACGGTCGAGATGGGATGGGTGGGCCACATCATCATGATTCATCTAAATCCCCTGGAGCACGCTCCGGAGCAGGGTCAGACAGGTCACCAGATCTACGGGATAGTTGTGCTGGTCGGGAGAGGAGAGCTCCAAATGCTGGTCTCGTTCACCATAGATCTACATCTAACCGACTGTCTGATGAAGCGAATACGGTAAGAATCATATAAAAACTCATACCATATCATATAAATGGCTAGCCCATCCAATAAATAGGGAGAAAAGTGAAAGCAAACTAAGCGCAATAAAAAATTATATTGGAGAAAGCAACTGGTATTCATTTCCAGTTAAGAATCACCTTGAGTTTTTCCCCTCCACCTTTTCCACTGCAGTTTTCTTTCTATCGGGAAGGAATATATATCACCCAAATGAAGCCCAAAAGTTGGAAACAGTTTTAAAGGAAATTCAGAGAAACATTTTCTTGTCTTGTTGCAACAAAAAAAGGTTATATTTCTCATCCTACCCTCTCATCATCATCGCACCACTCATACTTCCCCGTTGGTAGATGAGGTTGAATCGTGACCCGAAATTTCATTAAGTACGTGTCACAGCCATGTAATAAAATACGTGATGATCATACACATGTATTTCCATCCACACACCTAGCCCGAGCAATATGAAGTTTTGTAACAGTGGGATAGAAGGAGCCGGAGGAGTGGGAGGAAGAATGGTAATATGTTAAAAAACCAAGACACATTCGAACTGTGTACAAACACGTATACATACTTTTTGTGCGTGTACTTATGTCTGTGAAACTGGAACAAACTTTCAATTTCGTTGGGCCCGATTTGAGAGAGAAAAAATATCTGCAAACAATTGCGGAGCTCTCATTATATGCAAGGCACTTTCACGAGGGTGGGAAGGGGAATGCATTTCTCAAGCTGGGAAATAAACTTTGGAGTTTTCTAATAAAAAAAATATAAAGATGGATAGGGAAGCGCATCCTTTTATTGGTCACGTTATTAATGTGAAGGCAGTGAATCGAAATTTTTATGCGTATGGCGTAGGCAATGGCGGAAGAGTGAAAGCTCCTGAAAATATTGACTAACCTATACGCTGTCTCTTTTACCAGGTGCTTCCGGACTCCCAGCCATTAACCCCTATATCGACATCGACCTCAGACCATCCACGAACTCCGCAGTCAGTTCGATCCTTGGACTCGGAGCCAATGATCGCGCCTCCTCCAGCCGCCCCTCCAGTATCATCTGTCGTTTCCGGGAAGGCTAATGGGAGGAAAAGAAAAATGGATCGGGGTGGCGGGACTCATCGAACCTCTGCGACTGCTACAACCAGCTCATCTGTAATCGATGAGAGTATTTCTGCAGCGGCATCACTCCATATGGATACAGGAAGTGCGACGACAACGGGTTCCCGAGGGCATGGGAGCACCAGTCATACGTCTAATTCGCATTCTTCTCCATGTCCCAATAAACGGCAAATAATTGTACAAAATGAGATGATGGAAAGCCCCACATCCAACTCGGCCAACTCCACTTCCTCATCGGCTGGCCAAGGTCAGGGAATTAATGGGAGCTCGGGACATGAAAGCGGAGCCAGTCCGCATACTAACAGTAGTGCTGACCCTGATAATTCCATTGATAGTGCGAGGTGGCGAAAATCAAGCGCAAGCCATAGTCAGGCTTGGGATGCATCCGTAAGTTTTTTTTTAAATTTTATGGCTTCTCACGTTCGAATGCTTATGACCTTGCAGTGACCGGCTAGAACGCTTATCATATGCCTTGTTTTAACAACCCTTAGGCTGGCTCCTCTGTAAAGGATTTGGAACAAGTTATGTCCAAACATCTTCCAGGAAGGGATGGTGACCAAGTTCCGCCAATTGTGACATCAGGAATAGATTTCAGTACCGATTCACTTCTTCGTCAACCTTCAGGCTCTCGAGCAGGTTCTGCTATACAATGGGTTGGAGCAGGGGCCCAGTCTGGTCCTGGACTACCCGTGTCTGCTTTACTCAGACAATTGTGTGCTTCCAGAGAAAGCGTAATCCGTGCTAATGTTCAGGTAAGACTTGAAATGCAAAGAAAAGTAAAGACCCCATAAATCAAAGGTAATATTTGACCTGATCCGTATTTCACTTATCATTAAATTCCTTCTGACTTTGCTATTTTAGGCTGCAGCTGCTGCCGCAGTTGTCGCTGCCCGTGGAGCAGGTTCTTACTACCCAGATATGAGCACTGTACAAAGTGCCCTGCCCACGCCTCCCGGTTCCGACTCCTATGGAAGCGAATCCCAATTTATGCTGAGTTCTCACCAGAAGTCTGCGTCAGCCGGGGACTTTCCCTCCCTTGTACCATACTCCAGTGTCTCCTCCTATGATTACCAGTCAGCAATGACACCCCCTGCGTCCGTTTCACCCCGGGATAAACCCTCATACTCTACAGACCCTAGTAACGGATATCCAGAATCAGCGTCTAGTATCAGTGCTACCAACACGTCATTTCGACCACCCCAATCATATGGGCTTGATGGGCCTGCACAACCGTTACCTGTAAGTACTACAATTGATAAGTTTTCATTTCATATTAGTATTTGAAAGGTACATTTAATTCTTGTTTTTCATTATATTTTAGTTGAAACCTCAGGTTTATGGATATCATCCACATTCCGCCTTGGAATCTCAATATGGCAATCCTTTGACTGATCATTCACAATCTCAGTTTTATCCCCCGCCCCACACCGGCTTCCATCTATATCATCCCGGGAAACCCACTCCATATGGGGACCTAAAAAATACAAATTGGTACTCGACCGCTTCTTAAAACTGAAAGCAGAACAACAAGCACACGTTAAGAAAACTTCCAACGGTGAAGTTTACTTAACTTTTCTGAAATAGTCTACGATACTCGATATAAAAAGATTATGTTACCTGTAGATCGTTTACATTTTATTGGTTAGGCTTATCGTTAGCTAGTTTTACCTAATTGTAGTTTCTGACAAAGGTACGTGTAAAAATACATTCCAATTGTTTCAGAGCATGCTATGCGATGGATACCAAAGCCAAAAACATATTATTTAGAAAACATTATGGTTGCTGTTTAAATTATTTATATAGTTTTATACTCGAGCTGACAGATATTTATGAAAATATACCTATTTATGGTTCTACTTTATTTTGTAATGTTACAGTTACAGTCTGGTATTTAATCCGTACTCAGGTGGTGATATTCAAGCCAATCCTACACATTTCTCTATTCATCCGTACTCATACATGATTAGTAACACTTCAGTTTAGACAATGGAAACCTTTTTTTTATTGTCACGAATCAAACAGGATTAGATAATGTATGGGGATTTGTCAATTTACAATTTATGTATTGTATATGTAGGGATAACTTGCCATTCCGATGTGTGAAAAATAATTATATAATTTTACATCTAGATCGACAAGCGTTACATAACATATTATATATAGCTTATGCCAAATGCAAACATTCCGGATTTTCAGCATTATTATCATTACTGACTAAAAGCGCTATACAGCTACTATATAGAACTAGGATTTACGAACCTTTTTTTGTTACCGTAATTAGTAGTTAGGAAGAACGTTATGATAAACTACAATACATACACTTATTCATTTACATACATATTCAACCAAACTACTGTTAAATGTTTAGTGGCTATTTTGATAACTTATAGGGAATGAAAAAACTCAATCATTATAAGCATTTTTGCATATCTACTGTATTATGATCTAATTCAATTAATGTTAATTAATTAATTAGTTAACTACTTGTCCAATGTATATTTGTAAAGCTATTTATAAGAAAGCTATTTACTTTATTGTATAGTAAAGTGCAAGGGGAAGAGAAAGTCACATTTCATCATCATTACAGTTAGATTAGACGTACGCCAACTCTGAAATCATATGAAATTCTGTGAGGGATGAACCATTTTTTGGCTCTACATTATTATTATGACTCTGACTAGGTAAATCATCTTCTTATTTGAAATAATGGCCCAATTGCCAAATATTCAGTATCTAAAGATTTCCCATTAGCAGATTTTACTTTTCTGAAAGGTTCCATTTTAGCGCATTTTTGTGTGGCACAGTTATGGTATTAAAAAAAATATTAGTTTATATATATAATGCTTAGTTATAATTATAGGGTTTAGTATTTGTAAAATTGTAAATGCAAAATAAAATTTACAAAAGCAGGAGCCGTGTGACATAATATCAAATGAATATCGTAGCCTTAACTTCAACTTGAAGTACTTGCATACACGGTTGGTGGCAGCTCGTACTTGGTTAGGGTAAACTCTTAAAATATCATTTCAATTGTCATCTTTAATCAACTTAAACAAAACTTAAGTTTTGAGAGTGTTTACCAAGCAAGTCTCAACTAGCCCCAAAATCCATTTGCAACTAGGTAGGATGGCATGATTTACATGCTGCGAATGACCATGCCTGCAAGCATCTCAAGTTGAAGTTAAGGCCATGATACTTATATCAGTTATAGTCCATAAGTAATATTAAACTAGTTTGTAGAACACGTTACATTTTAACGTATGAGAGCTCCGCTCCGTTGTCACTGTTGTCAAAAATTGTGTAAAAAATAGTAATATTTAAATGCTAATCTAATCAAGGTGCATGAAACCATGCAAGGTTGAGTGTGCGGGTGTTTCTTGTAAATACGGATAATGTAACAGCCAGAATCTTACCAAACCACTTTAGATTAGGAATTACAATTTAGCAATATAGCCTTTAATGATCAGAACAAAGTGTCACCATTTTCACCTCATTCAAATAAAACCCGTATACGAGTATAAATTAAGAAATCATCATAATTTATTATTTTCTAGTGTTAGTTTGTAAAACACGCAATATTTATTCAAATGATCAACTCAATCTTAATCATACATAAGTGGTAACCAAAAAATGTTGGATCAGACTTTCAATTATCGTAAAAAAGTACCATATTTCTAGTTAAAGTTAAATTAGGATACATTCCTATACCAAAAATATATGTTTACGACATTTAAGATTCCGTTCGCGTTCAATATGCACTATGTCTTGGGAAAAATTTAAAAAAATTAACTTTATTTCTTGCCTGCTCGGAATCATCAATTACATTTCTAGCTGGAACGCAGTTTTGCAGGAGCAATGATAATTTCATTCCATATATATTTTCAATAAAAACATTTAGTATCTTACTTTAAATGTTGTAGGATAACTATAATTTTAAGTTACATATACCTAAGTAGAGTTAGCAAGTAGTGAGTAGACAATAGAAATATATACCATATCAAAAGTACGTGTGTAATCTGTAAGCTCTGGAAAAAAAATATTTAATTGAAATCCTATTACATTCCTACAATACAAAAAAATACCACTGTACATAGTATTTAAAATGCAATATTTCAACTATGATTTTTGTCAACTGGAAACCAAAATAAAAGCTTTTAATTACACATTACATAAGATACGGCAACAAGGAATCCTTGTTTGGAAGAACTTATTTTTTATTGCGTGGATTCGAGTCATTTCTGCATTGCCTATACATGATCCTAATCGGCCATCGATTGGTCAAGCGCAAAGCGCAATAGACTGTTTCATATATCGTCACTTTCATGGATCACATCGCTATGGACACAAAAAGACAAAAAAGGGAACGAGAAATAAATGGAACTGATATGAGCACTGCTAGCTTGCTTGTCGCTCGATCCGCGGATTCAGATTGATTTTTTACAGTTGCTTTAAGGAAGCTATCTGAAGTCTGCCATTTGAGAAAATTACGTTTCGTTTTGAAGAAATTGATATTTATCTATACTGTAACAATGTCATCTTCAAATGACGAAAACGGTTCAAATGGAACCCCCAAAGCCAATTCTGCGACAATCCTAGTGTTTGGGATCCCAATTCCTCAACTTGTCGCGAATACTGATGGGGCCCCTTCCCAGCCGAATGACGCAGACCAAGCAGCCAGGATTGATGCGTACTTACCCCAAAATTTGACTCCTCCAGATAGCCCTTTCGTTGCTACTGCTGCTCTCAACAACGACAACAATAATCCGCAGTTGAACTTTGGAGGCGGAGGCCCATTTGGAGGTGGAGGTCCTTTTGGAGGTGGTGGTGGTGGAGATAATCAACCGGATGACGTACCGGATTCTTTTAAGCTGGAGGCGATTGGTGGGTTGACAGAGCAAATTAGCTACTTGAAACGCTCCATTTTACTTCCTCTGGTTCGACCAGATATACTGAAGGAATGGGGAGTCAGCCCTCCAAAAGGAGTTCTACTCCATGGTCCTCCAGGTCAGATCATTTAAGTTTTTGATTTAAAGTACGAATAGACCCACCCAGCAAACTGTAAATAAGCTTTGTTTTTGTTTCTGTTTAGGAACCGGAAAGACGTTCATGGCTAAGGCACTTGTCAACGAGCTCAAGAAGCACTTGGGGAAAAAGGTCAACTTTTTCTACAGGAAAGGAGGCGACGTGTTCTCTATGTGGTTTGGAGAATCTCAGCGGAAGCTTCG
>JAQGAH010001143.1:0-18004 GCA_034696885.1 Lepidocyrtus paradoxus | reverse complement strand
CATATTATATGACTGTAGTTTAGATGTTGTCCCGTCATGACATTAATTTGCATATTGCTCGTTTATATATATGATAAAATTTATTATATCCTCATTATCTGGCTCACCATTTACGATTCAACATGAAGAAATCAAAAGCTTTCAAAAAACAGTTCTATTCTCTTTTCCAAAAACACCATTTCTCCAGTACAATGAAAAAGCTTGACATTCGGGCTGATGATCTCTGTTTAAATAGCGGATTTTCACTTTTCCTATCTGACATATATCTATGAAATTGGTAAGTTCCATGGGATTTATCAAACACTCATAATTTCTGGATTTGAGATTGGCAATATGGCTAAATGGGAACTTTAATGTGTAATTTCCTTTAATTGTTGATTAAAAGTAATCAAATAGAACCAATTCAAGCGACGTTACAGACGTAGTTAGTAGCTCTACTTGCGAGGAGCTTTCCGCAATTATTAGAATAGTGATTAGTGAATATCTTAGACTTCTTCGAATTATCTTAGTTATCTTGGTATATGCTTTGTTCTAATTTTAAAAAATGCATCAGGCGTAGAATTTCTTATGGAAATAAATAACATTAATGCAACCGAACTTGAATGAATCTTCTTTCTTTCCACATTAGTTAGAGCAGGCATAAATGAACATCATTAGCAGTGCTGATTATTCCGGTCAATTTGCATAGTTGAGCTTAGCGAAGTTGATTCGAGGACTACTGATTTTTTTATGGTTATCCATATATCTTTGCATGGGCATGTGGCAAGTTCTAACAAGGATCAACACGGAAATCTTTGATTCGTGTTTTTGTTGTTTCAATTCCTTCAGTTCGGAAAATCGGGGCTTCTTGAGACCAAAATGAAAACACCGTTCCTCGCAAACTGCGAATCGGGAAAGGTTCACAATATGAGGTGAAAAAGTCATCGTCAGGGATTCATTCATTGCAAGGCCCCTAAGAAAAAAATTGGAATATCTACTCCCGGTCAACGTCTCCTGAATGGGAGCCGTATGAAGTTTGCAATTTACTTTGAATTGAACTCTTCATATATTATCAGTTCGCATATTAACTGCCACCCCGAATAATGGTTAATGTGAGACAGGACGATGTTTCAATTTTTTTGTTAATAACAATATTTTATTTATCGTCAAGCAAATTGGGTATAGGGACATGACCTCTTTACGCAGAGCGGAGTCAGCTAATTTTTTCTTATGAACTGTTAAAGCGCAGCATAAAGCAGTATTATGAATAAAATAACTTTTTGGCAATCTCCTTTCTTGCGAAAGAAATGCCTGGTTGGGTCATCATTTTTCAGATTGCCCTTTAAATCATCTGAAGTGGTCCTTGTTGCATTCTTTTCGAAAGTTACCTTTTTTCAACAATTGCAATAATTTTTATGTCATTAGTAAGTTGCATATTATTGCTTAGGTAGGTTTTCAGTTTATGCAATTAATATTATTTTTTTCATAACCGCTTATTTTTTGATCATTCTCCAGAACATAACTTTGAATGCTAAACGCTCTAGTTCGCAATTTTATTGCAATCTCTAAAAAAAGTAACCACTCCGCATATACATTTCAAAAACGATAGTTCAGCAAAATGGACTTAATCAATTGTAGTCATCATAATTTAATTTAGCATAAAACCTTTGACTGCGCACTTGCTCTCCAGCATTGTGAAGCTGCTGTCGTGGAGGGGTATAAATAGAAAGGCGTCAAGAACATAATTATCTGACACACCATCTGCAACTCAAAATAAATAAATCAAAAACTTTGAAAAAAGTATTTCCTTTTCTTTTCCAAGAAACCAAATTCTCCAACATAATGAAGAGCTTGGCCTTATTCGGGCTGATAATCTCTATTCTGGTAGTAGATTTTCACTTTTCCAAGGTGGCATCTATCAAATTGGTAAGTTCCGCGGGTTTTTTAAAAATAATCATAGTATTTTGAATTTATGGATTTGGTAATGGCAATATGCCTAAATGGAAACTTGAATTTGTAATTTATTCTTTGTAATTTTCTTTTTAATTGGTTTGAAGGGTCCAAACAGCACCATTGTAATTGGCGGTGCAGACCCAGCCAGTAACAACGGGGCTTGTAATCTTCTTAAAGCAGCTATTGATGTATTGATTGCAGTTTTAAAATCTTTAAAATAAATAAAAAGTTTCGATCGGTCGATAATTTGTAAATTAAGTTTACCCTTCAGAATATAAAATTTGGATGGAAAAAAATTGTTCTAAATTTAAAAAAAAAACATAACAAGCAAAAAAATTCTGATTGAATTAAATAATTGATCATTGATTGACGAAAGAGAATTGGAAGGTACATTCATTCCTTTTTCATTAAAACAGGCAGAAATGCACATATTTAGCAATGACGGTTGTCATTCGACATGCATAGTGACCCTCGGGAATTCTTTGTTGAGTTAGCTTATCAAGACAAGGCCCGTAGGGAACGTATGGGTTAGGGTAACTCAAATTCTGTAAGATCGTCAGTTTGTCGTTCGACTCTGAATCGCATGGATTAACTTTGAAATAAACTTTTCATATTTTATCAATACCGTCTGTCTGTTAATAATAACCTATTAACTACCACTCACAATAATGGTTAATGTAAAACACGAAGATAATTAAGAGTTGAGAAAATTGAATATATATTTGAGCCTTTTAAGAAGCATAAGGAATGTTGTCAATTTCTGTTAATAAAACTAATTTATGTACTACCCTGTAAATTGGATATAGTGACATGTCCTATCTACGGAGCGGAGTCAGCCAAATTTTCTCTTATGAACTGTTGCTGAAGCACATCAAAGCATTAATAATATGAAACTAACGGTTCCTCGTCATTTTTCGGAGTGTCATTTAAAATATCTAAAGAAATCATCATAGCATTCTCATGGACTTACCAACGTTTGCAACACTTTTTATGCAATTAAAAAGTTGCATATGTTCGCTTATGCCTACAATTTATGTATCAGGTTAGTGATTTAATGTTATTGTGTTCATTAGCTTAATAAAATTAGAATGCTTGTGAAAAAAAACCTATAACGCATCATTCTCCTCAACATAACTTTGGATGCTAAACGCTCTACTAGTTCGCAATTTTATTGCAATCTCTAAAAAGTAACTACTCAGTGTTTGCTTTTTAAAAAAAGAGAGTTCTGCAAAATGAACATCATAATAAATTTTATGTAGCATAAAACCCTTGACTGCGTTACAGCATGGTGAAGCTGTCGTGTTGCGGAGGTGTATAGATAGAAAGGCGTGGAGAACATAATTATATCCTCATTATCTGGGTCACCATTTACGATTCAACATGAAGAAATCAAAAGCTTTCAAAAAAAAGTTCTATTCTATTTTCCAAAAACACCATTTCTCCAGTACAATGAAAAAGCTTGACATTCGGGCTGATGATCTCTGTTTAAATAGCGGATTTTCACTTTTCCTATCTGACATATATCTATGAAATTGGTAAGTTCCATGGGATTTATCAAACACTCATAATTTCTGGATTTGAGATTGGCAATATGGCTAAATGGGGAACTTTAATGTGTAATTTCCTTTAATTGTCGATTAAAAGTAATCAAATAGAACCAATTCAAGCGACGTTACAGACGCAGTTAGTAGCTCTACTTGCGAGGAGCTTTCCGCAATTATTAGAATAGTGATAATTAGTGAATATCTTAGACTTCTTCGGATTATCTTAGTTATCTTGGTTATTGAATGATAACAACATGCTGGTTTGCAAAATTTGAAATTTGGATGGATAAGCTTTGTTCTAATTTTTAAAACATGCATCAGGCGTAGAATTTCTTATTGAAATAAATAACATGAATGAAACCGAACTTGAATGAATCTTCTCTTTCCACATTAGTCAGAGCAGGCATAAATGAACATCATTAGCAGTGCCAATTATTCCGGTCAATTTGCATAGTTGAGCTTGGGGAACTTGATTCGAGGACTACTGATTTTTTTATGGTTATCCATATATCTATGCATGGGCATGTGGGTGGTTCTAACTAGGAACAACACGGAAATCTTTGACACACTATTCGTGTTTTTGTTGCTTCAATTCTTTAGTTCTGAAAACTGGGGCAAAGTGAGACCGTACTGAGGAAAGCGTTCTCCGCGAAGCATCGACTTTGGAAAGTACTGCAATGTAATTCAAAAATTCCATTGGGAAGAAGGTAACCCACGTCATTCTTTAGTGAGTTTCATGCTTATCAAGACAAGGCCATTAGGGAAAATATGGGAGTAGAGTCGTATATCAAATTGTGTAAGTCCTTTGGTCTTAGTCTCTAGACTCTGCTGAATGCGTCACCATGAATTAACTTTGTAATGAACTATCGTATTTTATCACTACATATGATAACTGCCACCCAGAATAAGGGTTAATGTAAAACACGACATTAATTCAGAGTAGATATATAAAATTCAATATTTCTTTGGTTCTTCAAGCATGAGAACTATTTCATTTTTTTGTGAATAAAATTAATTAATTAACTACCCAGCAAGTTGGATACAGGGACATGTCCTATTTACGCGGAGCGGAGTCGATATGAGGCAGCTAAATTTTCTCTTACAAACTGTAGAAGCACAGCATAAAGCATATTATTATGAAACTTTAGTCAGCACTTTGTCCGTCTGTCTGTCTCTCCGTCTGAGACTGCAATAACTTTCGATTTATCGCGAATTTTCCAACTTTATTTTCAATTGTAGAAATTTTGTTCATATAGTAATATATAGCAAACGACACATTATTGGTGCGGATTTTGTATGTAAATTTCAATTATAAGTATGTTATTGAGTCATCAAGCTTTGCCACAGGGGTAAAGATTAAATCACAATTTTAAACATAAATACCACATCTTGTAAACTATACCTACCTACTACTAATTTTCAAATTCTGATCAATCACTTACCATAATGTACACAACAAAGTTTCATCAGTCTCGCGATCGTTAGTTCGGTTTATTTGATATTAATTGAAAATGGAAAATAGCTAGAACACTTTTAGCTTTGAATTAAATTATCTATATCGCCACCATCTATCATAAGTTTTGTGCACATCACATGAACAGCATACCATATTATCGGTAGCACAGTTACTTCTGCTTGAACTTAATTGGTGCTGATTGATACTGATAATTATACCGGTTTATGTGAGCTTAAGGGGCTGGAAATGCATCGGTATCAGTAGATTTCTTACTTGCTTACTCTATCATAGTAGTAGATTTTACTTGTCATGGAATGGTTAATGTCATACTTATAATAGGTCTAACTTTCTACAAAGTGTAAATCCCACGCATCTTATTTCCTTCAGTCTCTTTCTGGTCCTGCTTACAGGAGATGGGGAGTGGACAAGTTTAATTTTACAGTTTACAGTGCAGTTCAGTTGAGCATTGACTTACCAAATAAAAAATTTACCAAAATTGAATTCGCAACAGTACTGTGTGCTAACAATGAACCCCGATGATCTCCCTGCGTCACCTCGAGAAAGGGCTTCTTTCTTGTCAAAAGTATTTTTCAGGTAGGAGGTTAATATGACATGTGAAACATATAACGGTAAAGTCGTTAGTTGTAGAATAATAATGTATTCATACTCTTCTTGTTAAAAGTTGGCTATGGAAATTTTTTCGCCTGGGATCCAAACGAGACCTTGATCTATCCGATTTGTACCGTATTGCCCCAGAAAATAAATCTGAACACTTGGGGAACAAGCTAGACCACGCCTGGAGGAATGAGTTACGTGTAACGGAGGATTGGAACGCTTCAAATAGGGGAAGATCTCAAAAGAAACCTAGTTTGCTAAAAGCCTTGGTGAAGGTCTTCTCCTGGCAGTATGCCGTTCTCGGTCTGATAGTTTTATTTGAAGAATTCGTTTTAAAGTAAATCAGGAAGATTCAGCATATTCAATACACATTATAATAAAAACTTACATTCAATTAAATAAAAACATATTTTATGATTCAGAATCGCTCAGCCAATCTTTCTGGGATTGATAATTCGATATAGTGCCGGGGAATTTGGCAAAGTGTCTGGCTATCTCTTTGCTGGAGGACTGTTTCTCTCTTCAGGTGAATGAACTAGACACATCCCACATTTTAAGTGTTGTTTGTCTGTCTTGTGTTGCTTTGATTTATTGGGAATTTTCTTGAAATTGAGCTTCAGTGCTGAGGATACTTAATTGAACATGTCATATGCACATGTGTCTATATGAATGATGTGGCTAATCAACAAACTTGTTGTTTTTTACATGAAACTATATATCACCTAGCTCTGTATACCACTCATCATCACCCATTTTCCTTCCTTACGCAGCATTGTGGCATGCAGATACGAATCGCCTGCTCCTCCATCATTTACAGAAAAGTAAGCTTGTTTAATGCATTAATCTTAAATCATTAGTTACACTTCAGAGTCCAATGTGTCAATAAATATTGATAAGTTAGCGCTAAATTAACCAAAGACATTTTATTGTATCCTCACAAAATTCAATTTGAATCAGTGTAATCTGTCTTTTCTTCTGTTTAATGTAGTCCTTAAAGCTTAGCCAGGCTGAAGTTGGAAAAACAAATGTGGGGCAACTCGTCAATCTTCTTTCAAATGGTCGCAAATTTACAAATTTTGTATTAAATTATGTTATAAAATGATTGTAAAATGATATACATGTTTGTAAAAACAATAATCTTTATTTTGCTTGATTTATTTTTGGAAATGTAGACGTCAACAGGTAAATTAAATGATCTAATTGCTTTGGAAATTCACTTTGTTGCGTTGATTGGAAATACAAGAAAGTAAGGTGGTAATTGAAACAAATGATTTTAGGTTCGATCAGTCCGCGTGCTTCTTACATTACCTTTGGGTTGGCCCACTTCAACTAGGAATCGTGACCTATATTTTATGGGGGTATTATGGCTGGCCCTGTTTGACTGGAGCTGCTATTCTTATCCTATTCGTTCCCTTTCAAAGTAAGCGTGTGTTATATATATGATTAACTTTGAACCAGTCCAGTAACAATGTAACCATTCACAAAGCTCTGTTTGGAATTCGTTATTGCAGCCTTGATGGGCAAACTGTTTGGAATGCTGAGATTGAAAGTCGCCGAACGGACTGACACAAGAGTTCGATATATGAGTGAGGTGAATCTGATTAATTCGATATATAAATAATCATAATCTTATATATTTTAGATGTAAGGCTGGTCTTCTTTTGTCCTCATGCCCGCTCTTCTCAACAACGGCTTACCGCTCTTATATTTTCAGATTGTAAATGCTATTGGAATTATAAAAATGTACGCTTGGGAACTTCCATTTGCTACCCTAATTGGAGATGCAAGAAAGTAAGCAAACCCTTGAACAAAAACAATTGTAATTTCACGTCATAGATTGTAGATTGATTGAAAACGAGCCTGATTTTGATGTCTATTGAAACAGAAATGAAATTTTCTATATACGCAAGGCGGCAATTCTCCGGGCCATAAATTGGAGTTCTTACTACATCTCCTCAAAACTAGTAATATTCACTATTCTATTAACATACGTTCTCGGCGGAAATTACTTAAATGCTGAAAAGGTACGGGATATTTTTACTCATTTGCTCATTACTTAAAAGATTTACTGCCAATATAAGCATGAAAAAATTGGTAATCTGCAGGTTTTCGTGACTCTTTCCCTTTTCAACAATGTTCGTTTAACAATGTCCATCTTTTTTCCGATTGGAATATTCCAATTGGCGGAAGCACTCGTTTCAATAAGTCGACTTCAGGTCCTGAAAATATTTAAATATACCAATGCAGTTTTCCAACGTTTTATTGAACTCCCTTTCTCGTTATATTATAGAAATTTTTGATGATGGAGGAAAGGAAGCTGATCCCAAGGTTAATGGAGCCCTTTCAAGATTCTTCTTCCAAAAAGTCAAATCAAAAATGTAAAAAGAGGGAAGCAGGGATAGTTGTGTTAAACTTGTGTGCTCGCTGGAATGAAGATGAGGAGACTAGTCCCTTAACGCTCAACGATGTTTGTCTGCAAGTTAAGCAGGGGCAGCTAGTAGCTGTTGTGGGGGCAGTGGGGAGCGGAAAGGTATGGGTGACATCGTTATGTTGATTTCATTTATACAATTTTCAATTCCGCCCGTTATTTACCCCTTTCCATGGGGACTAGAGAAACTTTTGTAAAAAGTTGTAAAAATGCTCAATTATGGTTCATGCTCTGTAGACATCGTTGCTTCAAACACTACTCCATGAGTTACCAGCTAGTAGTGGGGTATTGCAAGTAAACGGTGAAATCGCATTTGCTTGTCAAGAACCGTGGGTATTCAGGTAATTTAATCATTCGGATCTTATAAATCTCGCAAAACAGCGAATTTGTATTACATAATCATTTAGTAATAATTGAATAAGCAAATTTATCATGCTTTCATTCTACTTTATACCATAGAAAAGCTTTTAAAAAGGTCTAAAAGCTAAAATAGGGATAAAATCCCAATTTTTTCTAAATAAGACAGCAGACATTTGTCATTCATCCTTATATCATATTCTAGTATCCTTGTTTTTAATATTTTGCAAAAAAAAGTGTCGCCATCAATCAGTAGGAAATGTACAATTGTATAAGTAAAAAATGTCTTTGGATAAGTCAGTTCTAGCCCACCTATAATATGCTTATTCAATTTCCTCTATGTTGATCTGAATAATTATTTAACAAAATTGCCTCGTTCTGTCTGACCAAGTTAACAAAAAATTGGGCTTTGCAATTTAAAAACATTGACTTGAATTGGTATTTAGTGGAACCGTTCGAGATAACATTTTGTTTGGAAGGGATTATGAGTATGATCGATATCATCGCGTGCTTCAAGCATGCGCGTTAAGCAAAGACTTGACTTTGCTGCCATTCCAGGATATGACTTTGGTTGGTGATAGAGGAACATCCCTTTCAGGTAGGAAAGATTAGTAAAGTATTTTAACAACTCCTTTATTGAAACACCTTTATACTTTTTTGGTTTTACTACAATACAAAAAGGTGGGCAACGTGCAAGAGTGAATTTAGCAAGGGCAGTGTATGCAGACGCAGATTGTTACTTATTGGACGCCTGCTTAAGTGCTGGTATGACCCCTTGACCCCTGTATGTATGTACAGGTTGCACATACATTATTGTTATTCACTCTTGACAACGGGCACGTTTTAAAACATGAAAGGTGAGTTCTTTAGAAGTCGAAATCGATAAAAATTAAAAACTTTAGTCTAATTTAACTGTAATTCAGCGAAATGAATTGGAAATAATTTTTAAAAAATTGCAATTTCAGCCAAATTCCTTCTCTCAATGCATTTTGTATGTTATGAATTCCACAAAAATACATGCAAGTAATTGAAAATTCGGCTGAAATTGAATTTTTTTAAAATTATT
The DNA here is from genome assembly GCA_034696885.1 of Lepidocyrtus paradoxus. Taxonomy (NCBI): domain Eukaryota; kingdom Metazoa; phylum Arthropoda; class Collembola; order Entomobryomorpha; family Entomobryidae; genus Lepidocyrtus; species Lepidocyrtus paradoxus. The sequence continues at coordinate 8,606 of JAQGAH010001143.1, read as the reverse complement.
TCCAATTCATTTCCCTGAATTACAGTTAAATTAGACTAAAGTTTTTAATTTTTATCGATTTCGACCTCTAAAGAACTCACCTTTCATGTTTTAAAACGTGCCCGTTGTCAAGAGTGAATAACAATACAGATATTAGTATTCCGATTAATACATATACAAAGTTGACTGATTGACTATTTCGTTCGTTCGTTTAATTCTTTGTAGTTGATGCGGAAGTTGCGAAACACATATTCGAAAATTGTATAATGGGCCTCCTTAAAGAAAAAGTGAAAATATTAGTTACCCATCAGCTTCAGTTTCTGAAGCCAGCCGACGAAATCATCATTTTAAACCGGGGTAAAGTTGAATCTCGGGGAACGTACAAGGAATTGATGGAGATGGGTGTGAATATTACTCAAAAGCTTCAACAAGACGACAAACAAGGCCAAACTAAACAAGAAGGTACTCATACTAGTGAATATCCAGCCCAGCTACTTAGGCTGAAGAGTCACGAGGGTACACCCCCTGCAGGGTTTAGAAGGAGTGCTTCAACCAGTTTGTTAGAAATGGGAGCATTGGGAAATTCCGCCATGCTTTCAGCAGAATTTGAGTGGGAGGATGAGCCAATGATTGTTAAAAGTTGTGGAAGACAGTACGATAACCGAAGAAAGTAAATCAGACATCTGGTCATTCTATGTAAATTTCACTGTAAATTGTCGTTAAGAATGGACCCGGTAAAAGCTTTTCTTTTACAGTTGCAGACCAATCCTCCCTCGCTTCCGGATCCCGAAAAAGGAGCATGGTTCAAGTTCATCAGTTGGTGGGAGTGGGGAATCCGATCCATTGATTTCACCGCAGCAGTTCCACGATGAAAAGACGTCGATTGGAAATATCGGGGTGTCCTTATACTGGAAATATATTTCTGCTGGAACATCTTGGTTTGGACTACTTCTCTTACTGACATCTAACATTTTTGTTCAAGTATTATTTTCTGGCTCAGACCTCTTCCTTCAAGTAATCTCATCTACATATTTACAATATTTTTGAATTTCATATTTTCAAATGCTGATACCACCGCTGACTTTGCAATAAATTTTTATTTCAGTACTGGACTAAAGTTGAAGAAAGCCGTAGTCCATACATTCAAAAGGTTTCAGAGCTCAACTCGACCAAAAACGCTTTCATAACTGCTTTAAACAGAACCCTGCCGGTCGAGGAGGTCTCAAAAAATGTTGAACAGAGTCGAACAATCCAAATTTATATTTACTGTGGACTTGTGGGAGGCTTGTTTGTGGTGTCCCTAATACGAAATACCGCTTTTCTTAACATCTGCCTTAACTCATCGATAGAACTGCATCGAAGACTGTTCCACGGGGTATTACGAGCTAGAATGCGATTTTTTGAGATTAACCCTGCGGGAAGGGTTCTGAATCGGTAATTTTTTTTATTGCAATTCAAAATTTCAACAAAAAACTAAATGACCAAGCAACGGTATTTGAACTACATACCTAGGTTTGCAAAGGACATTGGGATCATAGACGAGACTTTGCCGTCGACTATCTTTGATACCGTTGATGTAAGCTTTACTTTACATTTTAGCGACAAACAGAACCGAATAAGCATTATTGCTGATTTTTATTTATCTCTTGATGATTTGCAACAAATAGATTTGGTTGCAAGTTTGCGGTGTTGTGACGATAGTCAGCGTAAACAATCCTTTGTTGCTGATCCCTTCACTTTCCATTGCTATAGTTTTGTACTTCATTCGACGGTTTTATATAAAGACGGCAAGGAGCGTTAAGAGACTTGAAGGAATCGGTAAAATTATCAATAGAGCTAATACACCTCGTTTGGAAACTGTAAATCATTTTCAATTTTCGGTATTATTATTAATATGATTTTTAGCAAAGAGTCCTGTTTTCTCGCACTTGAGCAATTCCTTGTATGGCCTTACAACAATTCGTGCCATGGGAGTGGAGAAACAGTTCGAGAAACAGTTTGATGCACACCAAGATCTTCACACTGGTAAGTTCCCATTTTAATACATGGTCCTTAACGGCTCAAACGGTCCAAAATTATACAAAACAAAATTTTTTCAACGTTTACATAACAGCATCTTGGTATCTGTTCCTTGCAACCACGAGATGGCTTGGAATTGTTGTTGATTGGTGCTGCATTTTGTACATTGGAATCGTATCCGGTAGCTTCATACTCATGAAACGAGGTCTAGTTTGTTTCGTTATAATTATAATACTTATTATCATACTATCGCTTGTTTGCTTTTTACACCTTGGAACATTGCATTGCGATTTTTTGATAAAATATCAAAGTCATTGATTATCTTGCAGAGGGTTCAGCCATAGGATTATGTATTGCGTCAACTATGTCATTGACTGGCATGTTTCAGGTATGTTCATCAAACTACATCTTTAAAAATGTGACTGATGATATTGAGCTGCTCTCACTAAATTACAAATTATTCACATGCTCTAGTGGGGAGTGAGACAGTCTGCTGAATCCGAAAATCTAATGGTAAGTGTGGAGCGAGTCCTAGAGTATGCAGATTTGGTAGAGCCAGAAGCTCCGTTGGAATCCAAGCCTGGGTTCAAACCTCCCCCATCATGGCCTTCCAAGGGGGAAATTGTATTTAAAAATTTAATCTTGCGGTATGGGACGGATGCTCCAGTTCTTAAAAACATTTCGTGTGTCTTCAAGTCACAAGAAAAGGTTGTAGCCCGTCACATTACTACTAATAATTTGATCTTTGACAACTTATGAATGAAAGGTCATTAATATAGTACTATTTCGTATTTTTGCACTATCAGATAGGAATCGTTGGCCGCACTGGGGCGGGTACTACAAAACGTTTAAGCACCACTGTATTCATTTTTACAAAAACCGAGTCAAAGCGATTAAGATTATAACCTTTTGACAATTCAATATTTTTGCAGGAAAGTCTTCACTCATCACCGCTTTATTCCGATTAACTGAAGCGTACAAAGGGGACATTGAAATTGATGGACTCATTATTGCCCAAATTGGGCTGCATGACCTCCGCCAAAAAATATCCATTATCCCACAAGATCCGGTTTTGTTCAATAGCTCACTAAGAAAGAATTTGGACCCATTTGGGGAATACACGGACGACGAGCTATGGGCCGTCTTGGAAGAGGTTCATTTAGTCGGACCAGCAAAAGAGTCGGGTGCTGGGTTGGAAACGCGGATAGCTGAGGGTGGAACAAACTTTAGTGTTGGTCAAAGACAGCTAATTTGCTTGGGGAGGGCGATTTTAAGGAAAAATAAAATTCTTGTTATGGATGAAGGTAATTTAAACTTTGAAATAAATGTTACGCTGTGCCTTAGTAGAAAATTTAAACGGACAGTTTATTTAAAATTTGTAGCAACAGCCAACTTGGACAATGATACAGACACCCTAATACAGAGGGCAATCAGAGAGAAATTCGAAAGCTGCACCGTTTTGACTATTGCTCATCGGCTAAATTCTGTCATGGATTCAGATAGAATTCTAGTGCTGGATGCGGGAGAAATTCGGGAATTTGATGAGCCGTATATTTTACTATCCAATGAAAGCAGTGCCCTTTCCCAACTTGTTGAAAGCACTGGGCGAGCCTCTGCTGCTAACTTACTCCAAATGGCCAAAGCTGTAAGTCTTCCTTCACATGATAATGCATAATTTTGCCCTTTTGTAATGTTTCACATTAACAAATCCCATTTGTTTTGTGACAGGCGCATGACAAACGAAAGCTGGGCTCCATGGAACCTGTTATAGAAGTGTATGAGACGTCCAACTCTTCGCATTCCCTGAATGATGTTATGAATCCCTGATTAATCTGATACTCGATGCCGTGATAGGAAATGAAAGACCAAAAGATAAATTTATTATAATATGTATCATATAGTGACGACGAGCGCTGAGCGTAGCAGTATCGTTGACATTTTTGCCTTTTGTTCTTTGTTTTCAACTTTACTAGGCGTCAAGCATCTAAATTACTGTTTGCTTGAGTACGCAATATGACACTACTGCCTGTAAGTAAGAAACAATATATGTCTCTAAATAAATAGTGAACAGACGATTTGATATGAATGAAATATCTCGGTGCAAAGCATCTATTAAATACTAGAAAAACAGCTTCATCGCATTTTTTTCATCAAGTTCATTTACGGCAGCAAGTACTTGGATGTTCCTATGAATAAATTGATAGGTAAAATGTTATAATTATAGAATGCAAATTAATTAACACAAACTTTCATTTATTGCATATTCCCAAACTACCTGATTGTCTGTAGCTCGTTCCTCCTTTTAAATATATAGTGGTTTCGTTCCAGTTCGTTTTTGCTACTTAACAAATTGACTAGACTCATAACTGGCCCGAATCCCCACACAAAGCTCAATCCGTACCCTCCGTAATTCCTCCCTAGCTTTTTCTTGCTTGCCGAGGAAAAAAGATATCTGCGATTAATTACCATGCAACGATAAGTGATAATTTTTTATATATCACCATTTTAACTATTTGCTATTGCCCCGATGATTCCCATTTAAAAAGGTTAAGAGATATGATGAAACAAGTATATTATGCTGAAACATGCGAATTAGTCAGCACCAAGTCAACGAATCCTAATGCAATGTTTATGCATATTGAAACCTGAATTCAAAATGCTTATCAACTACGTAAGGTTGCTATATATGTTGCCATGTGAAAACATTTTGTGACCTTCCGCAGGGAGAAGAGGTCAACGGATGTCGCCCATATCTTCACACTATGTCCGAACTATGACCCATATGTATCTATAATCGAAAACTGAATTTGAAAATACGCAGTGGTTCGAAATTTATCGTCCTCATAAACGAACGGACCGAAAACAGCCGATCGAGCTCAAAACCATAATGAACGCTTTATAATAATGGCAAATGCTGTATGAGACCTGAGAGCAATTTTACTTCTGTCTAAAATCAAAATGTAAGTGCGAATATATGAGAATTGTGGAACGTTCTTAGAAGGAACTGGAATGTGTCGAAGTTGTAATGAATTGAGAATGAATGAGATCGAGAATTCAAAATTTATTTTAAATACAACGTATTTTATTTTATTTTATTTTAGGAAACACACAATTAATTTTTTTATGACATCGAGCAATACTATGTTACCTTACTTAATTTATGGATGTTCTAAACACTTTCAGTTGAATGGGTGTTAATAAAGTAAAGTAAAAGTATACATGATATTAGGTATTATAGTATCTAGCAGGATGTTAACGGATAAAGTATCTTAATAGTAAGTATATATGTAATTATTGTAATTGAAGATAAAAGTATAACTTGGACAACTTCCTCCCTCTCTACTAACTGTATTTAATATTTCCTCCTTCGCATGTGTACCTGTCTCTTCTATAAACCTAAAAAGTAAAAATGAAAATATTGTTACTGATCAATTAATAAAGTCACATTCAAAATATGTTAGATATAAAAATTCAAACGTAGATAAATGTCAATATATTGGTCAGCCAAGTTATATGAATACCTCTAAAGATGGAGTAGTTGAATGGATGGTATAGTTTCTAAGAATTGTTTCCAGGTTTTTCAGCATCAGGCTCGGCAGCTAATTCCTCAGCAATCTGCTTCACTTTCATTTGAAGTTCTTCCTTGGCACTCAGAGCTCGAGCGGGCTTCTTGGCTGCTCCCAATTCTTCAGGGTTCGGAATCTTTGTGTTTCCATTGCCTCCACGCAAGTTGTCCAACGAATCCAAAGTCTCAGTACCCTTGGGCCCATTGCTGAAAATAAGATTTACATGAATAACTCTTGGTTGTCGAAAAACAGGGGACTGTGAGATTGTGATAGCATTATGGAAATTGTCTTACCTCATGTAAGGAACATGGGTCGGTGGTGGTGGTCGAGCACCGGGAGCCAAGAATTCCTTCCAGTCAATATGACTGAACATAGTATTTTGATTTGCATTCATGTCTGGAGGCTGAGAAGCAGTAGCAGCTTGCCTTTCTTTCTCTTTCTGAAGTTCCATTTGCTGCGCATAAGCCATTTCATACTCCGAATATGATGGAGAGATTGGAGCCGGGACGTGGCGGCCAAAGTTAGTCCCAAAATTATTCATGGATCCAGAGGCAGAAGTTCCAAATCCACCGGTGTTTGGGCTGATGCCAATGTGGGAACGAGCAGACGGATTTGGACCTGTGAATTAAAATACAAATGAAGCATTAATTCTTTAGTAATTTGCACATGTTCAGATTATACGTAGTTCATTTCCCTCCCCAGTACACTATCATTCAGCACTTACCCAATGAATACACGGCCTGAGGCCCAGGGTGGACCGGAAATCCTCCGTTTGCCTGGAAGATTGTAGGCAAGTTCGGAACCCGGATCACAGTTGGAAGTGAAGACGCCAATGGGTGATAGAATCGGCAGCGGGGCCCCCGTGGGCAGTAACCATCCAAGAAATTTCGGCAAGGGAGCATTTTCCGCTCATCTTCCCGGTCGACTCGTGCAGGATTCATCTTTCAATGCAATCTCTGCTAATTAATTATGACATAAAAATTATAATTATATCACGAAAAAATACAAAGTTAGCTAAAGAGTTCAGTAATCTACTGCTACCGAAAGCGTTTATAATTGTTTAGTTTAATTTAACTACTTAATTTTAATTTTGATGGTGAGATTTCCTGTTTAAAATAAGCAATACCTAACTACTCTAAGCCTCTGGCCCAATCAATGTTAAATTAATAAGATAACCAAAACCCCCACCACATGCCAAATGCCTACTTAAATTTAACCTAACTGACGGCTTACCTTACAAGTTTAATCCAGTTAAACAGCAATTAAAATTAGAAAATGTCCGACAGAGCCTTTTACCGTCTCCAAGAACAGATGATGACGATGTTTTCTTTTGTATGGTTTGTGGAAGGTAGATGGATAGTTTTTGAACAGCAGTAGGTTGTAAGGAGTATACAAGAGAACTTGTTCGCATTACCCCTTTTTACTCGGCGCCACCTAAACCAATCTGCTGGATTAAAAAACCACTGTACTATCCTGGCTTGCTTTCTCTGCTTGAAACCAAGGACGACAACGACTTAGCGTTTGACAAGAAGGGGCGAAGTGTTCGAAAAGTTTAACTTCACAATAGTTGCCAGTATTTGAAACTCCCTCCTTCTTTTTTTTGTAATTTGCTTATCCAATTAGTCAGTGTCTATTGTTGAGTTAGATATTATTGGAATAGTGTAGTCACAGAACTGCACGTTAAAAGAATGGCTTCTCCTCCCGTTATCCTAGTGAGTCCAGTGTCCTTCCCTGATCAATCTGCACCCGAGACAAATTATTTGCGAGTAAGCTATTGATATATTTTATTGTTACCAGTTTATTCAACTAAAGAAATGATAATTGTCCACTTCCTAGTTTTATTTTGAAAGTAGAAGAAATTTCAGGATAGATATTTATTAATTTTAAATGTAAATAGAATAGGTCATTAGGTTATATTATAGTCATTCTATCCATCAACATTTGCATGGGTGATTGATTAACATCATCATTAGTTTATCAGTTACTTGTCTAAAATTAAAAAATTGTCATTCTTATTTGTTCCAGCATCAGGTAAGGAGCCTGCGAGTCGTGGAACTCAAAGAACTTTTGCTATTTGGTGAGAAAAATCAGAGATACGGGGCCAGGGACATCTTGATGGAACGATGTTTATCGATGGTGGAAGATGAATTGACCCCAGAACTGGCTGCAAAAATAAATGATCTGTACTACAAAAGATACGGGTAAGTACTCTTCCGGTGCGTATGTATTTTAGAGAATTGTCAGGTTAATAATTAATGGAATGGTCAATGAATTTTGCTCTATACTCTGTGCGTTATGTAAACCTGCCATGTATCATAATTAGTTTTATAAGTTGATTTTGAATTCCGACTCAAGGATAGCAGGCCATAGGTGCAAGACTCATGTAGACAAGGACTTTCATGATTATTGTTTTAAAGAGTTTTAGCTGCGACAAAGTCATATGAAGTTATTAAAGTTAGTGCTTGCGAAGGAGCATTTTTTAATCAAATCATACATTTTTACATTTTTTTACTATTTGCAGTTGCAGGAATCCGACCTCCACACAACCTCCTTTTATTGATGCCAATCCTACCGACAGCAACGTTGAGGCTAGTGGGACGGAGGTCTGTATTCCTTCTAGCATGCCTGTTTCGCCTAGTAAGGACATTTCTACTGTGAATACACTAGGGGTAAGTACAGCCTGATTGGAGGTTTGTTTCTATAAATGCTATATTGATATTGCATTGCGATTACTAATTTAAAATAATCCCTTACATTTTATAATAACTGTTACAGTTAGAGTCTGGTCCAGTCAGTGGTCAACTGCGTCCCCACAGAGCTCTGGATTCAAAAACTCCACTCATTAAAATGGCCAAACTGCCTTACTATGAAGTTAAAAATTCACTTCTTGAACCATATGTATTAGGTATGACACATGTAACAGATTGATATGTTTAGTATAAATAGTAGTTCGTTATCCTATGACATTCTTAAATTACGAAAAATAACATGAACATCCCTAAAAATATGTATTTGCAGTGAACCAAAAGGAAAACGACTCAG
>JAQGAH010001142.1:0-18011 GCA_034696885.1 Lepidocyrtus paradoxus | reverse complement strand
TTTTTGAATTTTTGGCGGCCCTCCCCTCGCCCTCCGGCCCTCCTTAGCCCTCCCAGAGGGGAGGGCGCCCATCACTGCTAGGGTTAGTATTCGCTCATAAGATGTAATATCGTCTATGAGCTAATCTTATATGGTTAGATTAACCAGTTTCCTAGAATTTTTCATCGGGTAAAAAAACAAGGAGAGAATTAAGGTGACATTTCACAAACATCTATAAACATCCTCTCTTCCCCCTATGGAGATGTGCCAAGAAGCCATGTAAAAGAATCGACAGGCAAAGGGAAGAAAACTTTTTCGCAAACGGGAAAAACCGAAAAGCTGATGTTGATGGAAATACAACTCTGACTATTTTTCATCTTTTGCTAAATCAACAAGATAAGTGAAATTCCTGAGTAAATTAATCTCTTTCATTGTTGCGGACCTCTTTTCAAGCCTGTAGATAAGAGGCTGAGCCTTTCCTGGTGAATTACCAGGAAAATTCTAAATACTTTTCTCCGCTCAGATGAGCTAAATGTCTCTGAAGGAGTGTAGCAGTCTATTCAAGTTTTTATTTAGTTTATTTTACTCTGTCTAGAATAGAAAGTGGGAAGAACGTAAATAAAAAAGTTAACAAGCATGCACTATTTTTTGATTACTTCCCCGCTTTAAATGAACAGTTCCTTCTCAATTTAAAGAAAAATATATATATTTTCAAGCGAAAAGGAAGATGACAAAGTTGATGATGTGACTTTTTGTGCGGTTTCCTCTCCTCCCATATAACTTCATACAGAACTTTAGCTGAAATGTCTAGTAGTCTGTTTTTTGAGTCTTGACTTGATGTGTCATGCTACTTGAATTTCAAAAAAGGGCTGATCATCATCATCACGACCGACACGACACGATATACTGACTCCAATGCATGCATAAACAGATGATAAGGAGGAATAGGGAAGGAAGGAGAGCAAGGGAAGGGAAAATGTGCAAGTCATTAATATTTCATTGGCAACGGAGGAAGCTGCTCATGGGTCCTGTTTATATTCACTTCCTTCAGGATGAAATTACCCGGGAACTATATCGCTCCCAAGTAAAGAGACGCGAAGAGGGTAAGGGAAAACCGTCTAATAAATTGATTTGTCGGGATGAGTCGAGCACATCCATCAAAAGGGAAGGAGCTTAGATGAGAAAAGAGGAGGATGATCTCGAAAAAAGTTTTGCTGGTCGTAGGAGGTGGAAGGGGAAAAAAATTTTAGGAATCAACTTTCTTGGCAACTTTTTCATCATTTTTGTGGGACGAGAGGATGGGATGGGGATGGGGGAAATGTTACGCATGAGCTTCATCTCCAAATGTGAACATGCCACAGCGACAGTAGTCACTCAAACTCGAAAGTGAAATGAATGCATGTCTGGTATGCTGTTTAGGTAAGGTAGGTATACACGAAATTCTATCTTGGTTGGAAGAAAATTATAGGTGCATATACTTTTAACTGGCTTTCCCTATCAAGTGTAACTATCACATCCTCACATTTCATCTTCAGACTTTGATGATGGGCAATATAAGACTGGGAAAATATTTTCGCGAAATGGCCCGTGAGTCTGAGATAGCGAGAGCAAAGTTAAATTATCCTTGACAAAACATGAGGTGACGTGACATCAGCAATCATTAAGATGAGGACGTTTGATAATGATGAGAATCCCAGAAACTTTACAAATAAAACATCAGATTATAAATATAGTTCACTTACTGTATGGGTAGGGGGAGGTGGGTACCCACGATTGACGGGAATGGTTCGTGGAAGGTGGCACGTCAAAGCTACCAGTTCTAGATCCACGTTTACTACCTGAAAATATAAAAACATTCAAACATTTAGATTGATTTAGATTTCAAAATAATCCACTTAATTTACACCCCATTTCAATATGCAGCTCTGCCATGCTCACTTCCACTATAAAGAGCATAGAGCCGTGAGAAAAGAATCCGAGTTTTAATCGCCCTCCCGTAACCCAATACCGGGGGATGAACTCAAACTAATCCTGACACTTCTCAACAAACCACCATCATTAACCAGACCAATTATTACCAGTCCTAGCATCGCCATCACATCACCATCAGATTGAACCATATCTCAGATTTAGAACTCCCTTGTGCCATTGACACACGCTTCATCTGTCTTTTTTTTATCTCCAGAAGACTTCCTACAGTCACATCCCAGCAATACTCAATCCAGCTCGTCGCCCTTCGTAATCAAAAGGACAAACAATGAGATGAACATGGGGACTCCCGATCATCATCCCATCCCTATATTCAATTCACGCTCTGTCATGTAATCATATCCGTTTTCCTGGCCAAAGATTACAAAGGAAAACTACAAGCTTCTGTTCTGATTCTTTCTCTGCTCATGTTCCTTCATCATCATGATCATCATAATGCTCATACGGATGCATTCTTACAAGCCATTATTATTGTTGCTTGTTTGTTTGGCTGATCCCCCAGACGAATTAGTAGCCTACTGCACTCACTGCTAGTGACTGGTGTGTGGGGGTAATGGATGGATGTGTGTGGCATTCTATTGTATTCAATTCTCTGCAGTATGCAGGGACTCCACAGTCATCCTCATCATCATCATCCTGATCCTCACTGATTCTGATTGTGATTCCATTTAGTTGATGAAGAACAATAAGAGTAATGACAAAAGGATGTGATGGTTGTAGCCTAGTAATAATCATTGATGATGATGATGAGGATTTTTTCCCTGGATGCATTCATCCCACGCTATGTGTGTACTTATCAGCCACATTTTACAAACTGCAGAGGGGATATACTTTGAGCCACGCGAGAAATCTGAGATGCATCTTTTCTCCTAAACCAGAAAAAAACAACTTAAGCCAGAAAGAGGAAGAGATGAATTGTGTTCGTGTATATGTTTTTTTTGCTATCTCTTGCTGAGACGCGGAAGCGGATTGGATTGGGAGACGGTGGAATATAACTTCCTTGTTTTACGTCACTTTAGATTGGATTGGGTTCTGGATTGGAAGTGACAGATCGGTCGTTACGTACATAGTTTTGTGAGTGAGTCAGTGAGCCAGACACGTGTCAAAGTTCACCAGCGAGAGAAGGAGGTTGACGGGGAGAAAATATGGAGTTGTAGTTGTGTATGGTGTGGGTGTGTTGATGATGATGATGCATTCGCATACTTGCATATATAACTTGATGATGATCATCATCATCAATATCATAATATCATCTAGTTCGATTTTTTTTTGCTATCCCAAAAATGTACATATATAGAGCATCCGTATGCATCCCGATGACTGACATTAAGAGGTCAGGGTGGTGATGTCGGTGGTGGTGCAACTTTTCAAGTTGCACTGCACTAGTCAAACTGAGCTGGAAAGTTTTTATATTTTGTTGTCTCAATGTCAGTAGCAGAAGAGCGAAGACCGAAAGGAATAGAGTGACATGACAGCTCACTACACACAGGCTACACACACACACCAGCCATTAAATAATAGACTGGATAAGGCCATATCAATTTGGACGTTGATGGCACCAAGCTGTCTCCCCTTTACCCAATTTAAGGAAATATTTTGCAAACGGGAAAATTTATCCTTGCACTCCCGTGCTATCTTGCTTCCCTACATGAAAATTATTGCATAATATGTCACATTAAAAAAATATATTACATAGTCTAGCCGCCACCACCACACCATCGCCAACCAACCATTTCCCCCAATTTTATTGTAATGGATCTGGAAACACGGACGCAACCACACATAAAAAACAACAACATTAATGCTCTTGAATGGTGACGAGGATGATGATGATACTCGAGAAGGATAACAATTGCATAAAAGAATAAGACAGAGCAAGAAGACGAAGCCAACCAACCAACAACGAGCAGGCGAGTCGAGAGCAGTCCATCATCGTCATTAGCAGACAGGCGGAGACATAAATAAAAAAAGGGGGAGCTGGGCTCCTCTCGCTCCTACACACTCACATAAACCATGAGGAAAACGATCCTCTTCTCCTGTCCTGTCACAATCTCCCAAATGAAATATATCTTTTCCCTCCTAACAAACTCCTTCACGGGAGCAGGCCTTGCATGGCATTCCCTAAAACTGCAGAAGCGAAAGTCAGCCCTCTCCTGGTGCATTCCTCCTGACATAAGTATACCAGGGAGGAATAACCAGAGCAAGAAATATAAGCCATGCCAAAGCCAAGCCGTACGCAATAATAATTCTCTCCGCACACAGAGAGGAAATGACCTTGCCACTTTTTCTCCACATTTTACTTTTTATTGCTATTACTATTATCCCCCTCACACCTTCCACTGTGGAGGAAAAAGGTCAACGAAATCTTATCGCTCATATAATCATCATCATCGCTAGCACCACCATCTGGAAAAGTGAATAATGGAGGGAATGCGAACTGCATCCTTGCAATTTTTTTTACGAGATTTATTCTTTTAAAGTGCTATTCCGTCCAACAAGATGAATGCTTATTACGGACAATTTTCTTTTGTGTGTGCATAAAATGTCATGGCCCACTTTCTTCTATTCTCGCATTTTGGGATGAAAAAAAATAAAAACTTTTTTGTTCTTTTTTCCCCTTATAGCTATCCAGTCTCATTTCAAGGAATGGAATGGAGATGGGCTCTAACATCAGAAAGAGTGAAGCGTGTAGAGTGCGACAGAGAGTGCAGTGCACTCACTCTCTGAGAAAAGAGTGAAGGGAAAACGCGAGCGTGGCAGTTGTTGTGAGTGGTCGATTCTGTCCAGAACGCGTAGACGACTATTCATCAGAGCCAACCAGAGTAATGTGCCCATGGAAACTCTGAGGCAAGCGCAATATTTCATGATCATTCCATCCAGCAAACCAGACAGAAGAAGAGGAACGGCAAGGCTTTTAGTGAAACTAGGGCTGACTCCCTTTCTCTCTCCGGGCGAGAGGGAAAAGCTAGACTGGGGAAGGGAAGGAAGTAAAAGCAATATGAAATGCACCAAAAAAACGGGAGCCCTACCATGGCACAGCATACCACCTACACAGAGCTACACCTTCCTTATATGAACCTAGCCTATTGCTCCAGCACACATACATGCAATAAAGTTATAATATATTTAATGGCTATATAAATTATAAATATATAAGGCATAGACTGATAGAATCCAGTTGAGTTGCGTCCCTGTCATTCCCCTTTCGTTATATCTATCTCCCTGGAAGGAGGAAGGGAAGGCGCGTCGCGCGATGCTTTTCGCTCAACTCATAACTTTCCGATGAAGGTAGACAATTCCTCGTCTGGATTCCATGTATATTGACTAAAGAGATACGGGAAGGGTTCTTTCGAAGGGAAAAAAATCCAAATAAGCTCGTAAAAAGCATAAATTGCATCGTTTCACAAGACACGACATGCTCGGGGGAAAATCAATATTTTGCGTTTCTTTTTACCTCCTTTCATTAAAAACGGAGCCTTGTGCCTATGCACTAGAAAGTTTGAGCTTGTGTTTTTTTCTCTCCAGCTTTTTTCCACCTATAAAAGTTTTGTTGTGCTTTTACTTGAGTATAAGAGTCTATTTTGGCCATACAATGTTTATCTGCTTGAGCCAACAAACTAGTGGGAAAGCTTTAGGGATGGAAATGAAAACCGAAACTTGCGGGAAAAAGCTAAAGAGCAGCATCAATATCACCTAAAGAAAACTTTTCAAGAAAATTCAACTTCTCTGGTGAGCTCACTACCAGGTTGAGTATTAAAAGGAGAAGACGAGAGGAAGGGGGAAAGCTTCTTTTTTCTCTCGTCTTTGCTCCTTCCAAAGATAAATTGCACACGACCACGAGCGACGGGAGCATAATGCGAGTGGAAAATTAAAAACATGCCGTTCCGCTCTTCTCTTCCAATCCATAAGGATATTACTTCTCCTACTTTTACAATATATTTATTATGCTTGTGTGTTTGGAGCGGGGATATGGCTATACTGACAAAAAATCCATTTCCATTTTCCCATAAGTAGTTCACGTTTCTTACGTATCTTTAGCCGAGGCTGGGAAGAAGACAGAAGGATATATGCTTTAAAAAGAAGGAAAAAGGGAGGAAGAAGGTGAATGTGTGGATTAAAATGAAAATGCTTTTCAGTTGCATCATCAGCTGAACAGACCTGGGAAGTAACGGTATTTTCCAGAAAACACAAATATTTTATACGGTCGTTATTATAGTCCACCATGACACCTGCAGGAAATCTCAGTAATCACTAATTTTTCATTTCTCAAATTCGTCCAATCATATTTCCCATATCTTCCCAGTAAATCCCATAATTTCCCAGGACTGTATTTCCCATCCCTTCCAACCAGGCTGGAACACTGATGATGATCATCCTGATCAACATGGAACCTCATCCTTCTCCTGTGCCACTCTCCCCATTATTATTATTTTTTCTTCTCACCGAAAAGCAAACCAGGAGAGGCACATGGCACATTGCACTTCATAATGTACAGAGTCATTCCCGTTAGCACTTGGACAGATGTGCCTTAAAATTTCTTCTGAGGATCATCAGCATCATCCTCATCATCAAGGAAAAAGGAGGCGAACAAAAACCTCTTCGGGCTGAGAGATGAGATGCGAGAGTGAATGAGTCAACGACAAAAAAAATACATTCACGAGACTCTTTCAAGACGAAGAAGGGAAGGATCTACCACTAAAAATTTAATAATATTCCCCGAGCTCATTTACTCTCCATACCGAAAAATGCAAGACTGTTACTCTTCCTATCTCTTACCTCAGCATCACCAACCAACCACTACCACCACCTCCATCACTATCCAATAATAAAAAAACCTTTTCATTTATTCATGTGCAATATAACCACCTATAGATAATGCAAGATCGCTATAATTTCAGCCAATATACATGAACAAGACGCGTTATTATAGTGAAAGCCCGCATTACTTTCCTCGAATGATTGCCACCTGGTCGCATACTCGATATTAGAGCCCATTCACTTCTCATTTTCATTCCATATTGTTCCTCCATCTTTTTTATGCAAAGTCATAAGCCAAAAAAAACTGACTTGGAGTGAGTCTCTCTTCTCCACCAAACAATGCGTTATTATCTAAGCTCGCCCGAGAGCTGAGCAGCTAGTGTGCACTTGTTGTGCTATCCGTATGGCATCATGGCACAAGGCACCTCCTTTCTTTCCTCAAGTCCACAGCTCATTTATTCTCACAAAACAAGTCAATTTTTTCCCCTATCACGAGAACACCGAGTGAAAAAAATGAGCATTTTTCGACCACCAACCGATCCGCGTATAGAAAGCCAAAGCGATATTTTGATGAGGAGATTGAATGATTAGCCGTAAGGAGTTATTAAGGTGTATGTATGCGAGCTACACATTCTTGACTCATGCCATGGCACATGCACAATACACATGTAATCAAGCCTTAATAATGTCACACAATAAGTAATTTTCCTCCTGATTTAATGCTTATTGGGCCTAAATACGAAAGAAAAAACTGAGCAATCCAAAAGGCTGTTTTTTATTACATTTGGCATTGCATTAGAGCTTTTCGCTCTGCCATTGCATGCTAATCCTCATTTTCTTCTCTGTTCATATTGAGAATAGCCACAGGAGCTGAGTGAAGCACGACAATTGCCAATTACACATTGAATTGATCCTTTTTATTATTATATTTTCGCTTCGTACTCATATTTCCCTGGTTCATTCTACTTTGTTCACTTTTAATAATCGTAAAAAAATTGTGTATGCTCATTTGAAAAAAAACATATGTTACGCCAAAAGTCCCCTGCTGATTTCTGTTCTCTTCGAATAATCAGCAGTTAGTGGACTGCAACTGCACAAGGATAAAAATATACAAAGTCATTACGATTGTTGGGCTGGCAGAAGGATTAACCTCATCAGGTTCGAGAGTGAGCTACCTGCTAAATGGTATGGGACACAACACCTGCGCAATTTTTTTAGTCGAGCTTCTGGCGCCCATGGCTTCATTTTTTTTGACTTGGCTTGGCTTGAGTCAAGACTCAATCAATGAAAAAAATATATATGAAAAAAAATTATTATTATGCTCTTTTGGCAAAAATAAATTTTCCATTACATATCAAATGGGCTACCTAATCAACTTGAATATGAGGGAACTTGACATGAAAAAAATATGACATTTTACATCAGCGCAGTGACCAAACCCATTTTGACCTAAATTTGCATAGAAAAAAGTTATTGCTCAGCTTTGAGTATTGTAAAGGCCATTTTAGCAAGAAAATGATATTTAGGTTGAGCGAAAAAGTCAAGCTGTCTATGACTAGCAATCTTTTTCTGATGAAGTGATGCAAGCTACGGTAATAAATCAAGAGGGTAAATGAGATGACTTTTTTAAAAGAATGAAATCCGGATAAATTCAATATTTTGTGTTCCTTTTCTTGATACACGAGAGGGGATCTGTTTTTTTACGATAACGGCAATATAATAATAGTAATTGAAGAAGGTGAGGGAAAACAACGGTCTCGCTTATCATTAAGCTCCCTCTTGATTGATACCCACTCAGTGAGTCAGCTCAGGTAGCGGAAAGTTACTTAAAGTTGATTATGGCCAAATGTGATGGCTAATTCACGGATCATTTTCTGACAATAGAAACCACCACCATCACCAGTGCTATTAGCCCCATCCACCAGACATACCATCAAAGCAAAAAGTTCAATGATGTGATGGGGGAAGTCCGCCACCGAGCTCAGCGATCGAACAAATTAAGATAATGATGCCTTATTGCCTCTGCTCCTCTTCTCAAAGCTATTTTTTATATTTGATGCACGACCTGCGAGTAAAGTTGGGGAAAAATAGTGAAATGGACTTTGGAAATGCATTTAGATCAATTTGTATTAATGTGGTTTGGAAAAAAAAACTTGGTAAGGTATACCTACACTTCTTGGGTTTAATGTGCTACCCTCCACTACTCTCAAACTCAGCCACTCCACTCAACCATCCCTTGATAAATGAATAATGTCTTTAGTGAATGACTGGGAAGAGGGGATCAGATCCGGTATTTACTCACTTCTTGGAAAAACAGTCAATTGGTTTTTTAGGTAGTTTTTGTTTTCAGTTGTCGGTATTTTTTTTCTCAGTTGATGATACCAAAGTGCTATATAATCGATACAGGTGAGTGGGGAGAGGGGAGGTGAGTCAAATGGAAAATAATTTTAGATGAAACTTAATCCGATGGATTACATCGAAAGTGGCTGCTCACTCCATTCACAAAAAAAACTCATCATCTTCTTAGATAAGTGCAGACCAATGGAGCTGAATTAAGTCCTTCAGATATATGCATGCCGTGTCTTTAGCCCTTTGGTTAAAAAAGACATAAATGACAGTTTTATCAAGGATATAAAAAAAAGTCGCGACAAGTTCGATTTTTTATTAGGCTGGGGAGCGGATTTTACAACGCTATATTATCTACACCTTTTCCCTCCCTTATCTTCCCCCTAATCCTATAATAATAAACTTGTTCTTAATGACATGATCAAGTGCATTATTCATCCCATTTATTTTATTCCTTCTTCTGGCATGACACCGGATCGTAATAATCTCCTTTCCCCTGTTATCCACCTGACTGGGTGCATGTGTAGTTTTTTTTTGTGGAGGTATCAATTTTACAAATGTTGTCGTAATGGTCACCTCCACCATCATACAAATCCACCTCAGATCATCAGCTCACGCATCCGATCCACTTTTCTCAATGACTTGATCACACACACAGGTCATTTTGTATTGATTGGGGAGGTAAACCACCACTACGAAATGTGGATCTAAAAATGAGTCATTCTCTCACTGCCTCTTAATCAGTGCTCAGAGAACTGAATTGAAGGAGAAAAAATGGGCGAAGTCTTTCCATTTTTTTCAGCTGCAACATAGTTCAAGCGTTTTTCGTAAAAAACCAGATTGTCTTCTTTTTTTCCACCTTGATATTATTATTACTTAGTTCTATGTAAGTACTTAATATTATTGCCACACCCACACAGGGGGAAAAAAATCTGTTTTTCTCTTCCACTCCAATACAAATGTTCTCGTTTACACACCTTGACAATCTGAAGAACTGTTCAGTGTGAACGATTTCTTGATAGCCACTGAAGAAGTGGTGAACAAGCTTTCTGAACAAAATATAATTCACCTCTTTGCATCCCAGTGAGATGAGCCACTTAGCGTCTCAAATTATATTAGACTCTTTTTGGAAGTTGTCCCAAATGCTCGGAATCTCACCTTTGTGGTTAGTAGCCTGTCCTCAGCTCTGTCTGCGAACAAGATTTTCCTTCTCCCTTCAGAGTTAAGTCATAACTCATTGTCCGGCTGTGTGAGTGTAACAGCCACGAAAACAATTGGATATTCCGTAAATGACAGTGAACTGTCGTATAACAACATACTTAACTGCGCAGAGAACAGATTGGGCCCCCCACTAGTACCATTATCAAAAGAGAAGGAATGAGCGTATATCTACCCCAATATATTATACAGTTCCGATGATGAGCTCAAATTGAATTGTATTTTGGTTCGTTGGTAAAAAAAAATTCTCTACATACCTGAGTGAGCGGTTACGTGCGTTTTTTGTAAAATGCGTTAAAACTCCTCCTTAACCATAGCCTGTGTTGCTGCCTATCCTTTAACTATCCTATTTTATCAACATAATTAATTTCCTCGTCCAAAGTTATTGACGCCTAATGAAATCCTAATGCGTTCATTCTACCCTGTCCCATTAACATCACCTTAAAACTTTATTTATGAGTTTGAGAGTGAGAGAGAGATAGATATTCACAGTGGCCAAGAAGAAGATCAGCTCCTAGTCACTCTGACCAAAAGCAAGTATTGTAGTGGCAGTGACCTAACAGGGTAATATGTCAAAAGGCTCTATGCTCTCTAGCCAAACCAGCAAGGGAAAGATAATCTATCTAGTTTTCTCGATATTTATTGTTATGATTATTAAGATAGCACGTGTCCTGTTCAGATCAACTTCTTCCTCCGATATAATAAATATAACGGGGATTCTTTTCTGCTCTTAAGCGCATCCAATATCAAAATACTTTTGAAGGAGAGGAGCATCTATCGAGTTTTTAACCTTTTAAAAAGGGGTTGGATTGGAACGAGATATGACTGGATCCCAAAACCCCAGCCAGTTGCTCACTTCTTGCTTAAAAAAAACCGCAAAATGTGCACTCTACTTAACGGTAAAGAATGATGACGACAATGTCGATCCAATCAAAAGTTACAGCAGCTCATTTCCTAAACTTTTTTATATTCTTCCAAATATTTTTTTAAAGTTGAAAAAGAGCAAACCTAAGCAATAAGGTTGGGGGATTGAACTGAAAGAAGAATGACCAGGATAGAAAAAAAATATATTTTCAAGTTGCATTGGTTTCTCCTTTGTAGGCTCCATTTGAGTGAGGAAAAGTTTACTCTACTCCCACACTAAAGAAACAAACTTTCTCCCTTCTTTCTCCCAAATGGGGATGATATTTTTTTTGAAATATGAGAAATACATAATCATCCTACTACACAAGGGGAGAAATATCCCTATTTATGTACATTCCGTATAAGGGAAAATGGAGCAGAATAAGAATAAGTAGTTTTTATCTCATGACTCTGTACAGAGGAAGGATTTAAGGGGGAAATGGACATTATGAAAAATGGTCTCAAACCACTCGAGCGAATTTGATGGCCATTTTTTCCCATCTCATTCCCTCTCCAGAGGATAGACTTTTTTGTTCCCTCTGCACACACGACTTGCAATCTTCTGGTCATACAAAACTTCTCTTTGTATGAGTTGAGCCACCCTTCATTCATTCAATCGCTTGTACACTAAAAAAGAGAAACTCTCCTCTTTGGAGAATACTTCGGAGAAGAGAAAAAAAAATCTTTAAAAAACGAAGCAGGAGCAGGGAAAATGTATACCTCCTCCTCTCATCTCTTCACAACACATTGAACTCCACTGTCTTCTGGATCATTCACCGTTTTATTATCAAAAATCATAAATCCTTCCCATGTACGCTCCTTCCTTTCTTCCTAAAATGGAACAACGAGG
Organism: Lepidocyrtus paradoxus; assembly: GCA_034696885.1. Classification (NCBI taxonomy): domain Eukaryota; kingdom Metazoa; phylum Arthropoda; class Collembola; order Entomobryomorpha; family Entomobryidae; genus Lepidocyrtus; species Lepidocyrtus paradoxus. The sequence continues at coordinate 5,968 of JAQGAH010001142.1, read as the reverse complement.
CTGGCAGCAGAGTTTTGTATGGCTGGGGAGAAGAGAAAAGGAAAGCAAGCAGCTCTGAAAAGACGACAGCCATGTAATCTCATGAAAGCCACACACACAGGGCCCTAAAGTCCCCACACTACAATGAACAATACAATACTGATGGGGATGACAATTTTTTTCTGTATAATTTCATGGGATCATGATTACAATACGCATAAATATCTCGAGTCATCGACTACAGTCATCAGAGCGGAGAAAGTATTATTTTCTGAAAAAAAATATACAAGTTTTAAACAAAAACTCCCTTTTTGAGTTTGAATCGTGGAAAGTAATTTTTTATATGGAGGAAAATGAGCTTTATTTTGTAATAATTTTTTCCAGTTGAGAAAGGATCCCGAAAAAATGGATGATGGGAAAGGAAACAGGCTGTAATAATACAGATTAGGGATTCCGGTAGTAAAAAACATGTTAGGAGGAGGATGAGTGAGGAGGAAGATTAAAAAGTTTTTTTGAATGCGGAGGGAAAAAGGGTAAAAATGGGGTATTACAAAGGAATTATGTGAGTAATCATCAAGTTGCTCTTGTTGAAATATAGTGGCGGATGGGGAAACTGCATCCGAGGAGAATATAATGCAATGCAATGGAATTCATGGGACTTCCTCCTTCATGAATGTGAAGGGAAACATAAGAGTCAAGATAATGAAAAGACTATTAGAGAGGCTATTTAGCCAATGATAACGGTTTTATGGGGCCTGGGAGACGTGTGGGCCCCACTCTTTTTGGATTTATGATCGCTGGCTATGTGGACCGGGAGAGCTGTAGTTGCGTAAAGCATAAGCGTAGGGACTGGATATTTTAGAAATGTATGTAAGTACTGCACTGCTGAAATAATGGCAAAGAGGGAGAATGAAAAACGGCCAGTTTTTTTGCAATGTAATAATTTCCTCGACAAAAGTCAGATTTTCTTTTAGCACATCTGCTTTGGAGGGAGCTTTAGAGGGGAAACCGGAAGGAGGGAGAAGGACGATGGGAAAAAGTGAAATATGACGGTGAGTTGTAAACACAACATAAAAACTAACATTGTCTCGACTTGGGGGAAGTGGGCAGGTAGAAGGATTTTTTGCGAAAAGCAAAGAATTCTGGGAAATTTTTGCATATGGAAAAAGACAATAATAATTTTCACAAGTTTTAAAATGTCTAAAAATCATTATAGATGGTTTCCACATGAATTGTGAAGGATCTATCAGCCATATTCATTAGTTATCCTGGCTATTCTAAAGAGAAGAATTTTTTTGCTACTTGTCAAGTTTGAAAAAACCAACTATACATTTACCCTCGCAAACACACGTTTCTGGCACAAGGCATACCATAATTGTCCGCTTGTAGTTTTTAATACCACCATAAAAAATTATTACGATGGATAAAAAACTCTCCGTCTTCACCAGCGCCAGCCTCACAGTTATGCTGGAAGAAATTCTCGTTATAGTCAATAGTATCCAGCAGGTAAAAATAAGGAACTGTATGGATAATAGTTGAGAATTTTTTATTAGCTACATTTTCCTTTCATGATGAGCTTCCATTGTTAGGGAGAGCTTCATTGTATGCTTTAGTTTGACTAGATAAGAGAGAGAGAGAGACTAGCTCTACTCTACTCATGGCTTGAACGAGACACACGATTACTGATGTTGATGATTAGGAGAGCGATGCTTTATTGATTTCTCCTTTTCACAATCTTCCTTTTTGAATATTAATGAACACCTTTCTTCAGCGTCTTGAAGGGAAGGAGTCTTCCCTCCTCAAAGGAAAGATTTTTTTTGTTACACAAAATTCAAAGCCAATGATGCGAAGAAGCTAAACGAACTTATCTGTTTAGGGACAAAAGGAGGGAATCAAGCCAACTAAGAAAAGGAATACTCGTTCGCTGGCTGATAATGAGTTTTTTCCTTCGGTGATAAACAAGAAGGGATAGTTAAGAAGGCCGAAGGTATTCGCAAATTGATGAGGGTTTCTTTTCCCTCTAGTCCTACGCATCATAGATCACATCATCATTTCCATTCTTTAAAGGAGAAAAAAAATAATTTTCATAATTTTTATTTGCTCATTAAAATCCTGAGTCATAAGAGCTTGTTCGATGTCTGGGCAAAAGGTAGACTTTTGCAAGGAGCAACCAAACCAACGTGAAAGAAACATATTTTTTACCTCCTTTTGGCCAACTCCTAATTAGTACAAAACTCGTGATTAGTTCTGACTTTTCTCGAACCACAAAAGTACAAAAAATGTCTGAGAATGTGGAGGAAATAATTCGTGAGCCTGATTACGAAATTTCAAGCTGATTCGCTGAATCCTTTGGTAGATACGTTGGTCTGATAAGGAGAAATAAAAAATCCGCTTCTTCCCTTTTTGTAATATTATTCATATGGCTGGAGGCACATCATATCATTACAGCCATATTCCCAACTTTTATTCATTCCATATCATTTCATACATAATTAATGCCAATAAAAGGAGTGAATAGGGGATTGGATATACGCACTCCACCTCCACCAGGACAGGATGGACGTATTGCTTTGATGCATGCCTGCATCTAAATTTAACTATGATTTGTCCAAGTGACATCTGCTCATGTACTACTTCATGTGATGACATTTGAGCTGACGTTGGTGAAGAGGAGGAGGAGGAAGGATGTCTTTCTTTTCTCTCTCACTCATCGTCAGTCACAGCCCAGAACGCTGTCTAGCTGGGAGATGGAGACAACACAATATAAATAATTTATTGTTTGTCTTCCCCACTCCAAAGTACAGGAGCTATCATCAAGCCGTCTCATTCTCCTCGTTGATTGAAACCAAACCAACTATACATACTTTTTTTTAGAAAAAATTGCATACAATGGGATTCCACGATAGCCTTTCTAATAAATTTATGGGACTTCACATCTCATGCGACACGAAATTGTCGTCATTGTTGAAGGGCCTCATCAATACAATGCAATGCTAAGCACACACTATTTGTTAAGATGTCATCAACACCCTATTATCATGTCAGTTTTTTAAAAAAAACAGAATGAAAACTATATTTAAGAGAGAATATGGGGTGGGAAGGATAGGTGGTGGGGTGGAATTATTTCGAGATGGAAGCCTTTCATCTGAAAGAATTGGAGGAAGGACTGGGAACAGTGGGCTCCTTGCTTCTACACACGGATGTTTTCGATTACGTAAAGTAATTTGATAATTATTATGAAGTTCATGATGATGATGATAGCGGGTACAATACTGAACTTTCAAATTGAGTAATTTGACTTGGCTGATCAACTTGTCAAAATATTTCATGGGGATGAAGGAGACACTCAATCAGTTCATGACCCTGTGTGATGAGGAGGAGTGGAGTGATATGTCCCTTTTCCGAATTCAATTACAATAGTAATAATAATCACGATAGGATGCTATTGTGATGGTGGCATATGATATGAGCGGAGGAATAGGAATCACGAAGAACAAAATTAGTCTAGCCGGTTTCGCTTCCCTCGCGTGATAAATTATAATGAGCCGCACAGAAGCAGAAGCTATAGCCGGTCACCTTTATACATTCTGTTAGTGGATGTCATGTCATGTCATGACTCATGGATCACATATCGGCATATTGGATGAATGATGTGTCAAGAGGGCTTTCGACTTTTGACATATTTGACGAGCTCCCCAAAAAGATTTTCCCTGGTTATTTTAGCCAACTTCCCTTACCAAAAGGGATATTAGCGCTGATACATTATGCTCATTGTTAAGTAAGCACTAGTTAAGTAGTGTATATGGCGGTGGTCGGAGAAATTACATTTTTTACTATATGATCATGACCACGATGATGACTGACTGACAATGATTGACTGACAACCCGAAAACTAGCCAAGTCAAAATAGTTGGCCAAATAATAGCTATTATAATAATACCCGAACGAGGAGGAATGGAAAGGGCCTTTGACTGTTGCATTGCATGATTTTATTTTCGCGTATGCTCACGAGCATATAGGAACAAGACAATTGAAAAAAGGAAGGATAGTTTTTTAGCGTACACATAATAAATTTCGAAGCAAATACCTTTGCAAAAGACTATTATCATGATGATGATGATCATCATCATCATGATTATTATATCCTCATCAAATCATCAGTCAGTCAAATTCTGACTGTCTTCCTGTAAAGTTCTTGCCCGTCAGTAGCGTAAAAGTTAAAACTACCCATTTTACCAACTTGACTGACTCGGCTCAATCCCTAATTTTCTCCAGTCATCATCATTACCCTCCAATGCATTATTATCTATCCATCAGTCAGTCAGAAATCTACGCAATCCAATAATGGTCTGGCCTGGTTTGTAGTAGCCCATTTGTTTGAGCCTTTGACGAAACGCCACAGACCATATATTGGCATTTCCTTCTGTGTTATTTACAACTATTTTTTAGAGATGACAGGACCACCTACTACTGTCAAAGTACAAATAGTCCAGAGAGATGGGAACACACACGAAAGTGTATACCTACTTATATGATTCTTTACTAGAGAAGTAGGATGAATCATGATTCATGATGTTCATCATCAAGATCATGAATGATTGTATAGAAGCTTTAAAAAACATAGACACATCATCAAATCATCATTAAAAAACAAGAGGGACGGTCACTTTACGGATCGTTTCGTTTTTTCAAAAATAGAGGTAAAATTTATTTTCCAGTGCCTGTATTGCGGAACATGCTGCTGCATAGCTGCCCATTTCTAAAAAAATGACGAGGGCTGATGACGAGAACAGCGTAAAACACTAATGAGGAAATAATTGAGAGGAAATGCTCAAGTCTTGAATGGATTTTTTTCTTAGTTTTACTAAGGGACCAGCCCACTTTTGTATAAACGGTTGAAAAAACTTCCGTACATGAAAAGAGATTTTTTCTCCTGAATAATAGTCAACCATCCCGTCATCATCATCATGATTCTGACGGATTTGTGTTGGTAGCAGCACAATATAATGATTTCCACTTAGCTCAAGTGCCTCAGTCAGAGAGCCACGCCATGCCACACTACACCACCAACAGCCAAACAACTTACGAACCATAACCATCCACCACTTGACATGGGAAAACAAACCCCCAGGAATTTTCAATTGCGCCCTGATCTCTATTTGCTTATTTGAGTTTGACAGATTCTTCCCAAGGATGATGTTGAGGTGGAGGAGGAGGACAACTGACGACTTCATTGTTTATTAAATTCTAGCTTTGGAGAGATTCACCAATTTAATTTTGGCATGTCACGTACATTCAACAGAACAGTGGCATGATGTTGATGACAAGACATGTACTAATTATGTCTCTCTTCCCAGTCCATCCTTCCATATTTTTTCACATGGATCAAGAGCAATATCCCATTTACATCGGGAATTCTTTCATTGTTTTACGCAAAAGTAAATATGCCAGGTTCTGACATGTTTTTATGATGCAATTTTTCTCGACTGCAGTTTTTGCAGAGATTTTTTTCCCAACAGTATTAAACTTAATCCCATTTTTTTATCCTTAATAAAGAATGGAATGACAACATGTTGAAAAGAGCGGCTTTTGTCTTGTTTTTTTCCTAATCCTAATCCTATCTCCATTGTTATGTATAGCTGTACAAGACTCAGGAACAACATCAGCTTTACCTCGTCTCTCGTCCCAACACGATAAAATAATTATTGGAGCGGAGGAAAAGTTGCATTGTTGTAATTAAACGTGTACCTTCTAATTATGACAGGGAGAAGGATAAAAAAACCCAGAGAACATGCTGGTTGCTCTCCCCTGCTCACTCACAGAAATTATTGTCTTTTGAGCTAAGTATAATTTTCTTATTATATTACATTAGCATATGTAGGACCACAATTATTCTTATGATAATAATAATAATATTCATATCATATTATTTCATAAGCATTGTGCCCTACAGTAACGTTGACCAAAACGACATCTCCCAGTTGACAGG
>JAQGAH010001141.1:0-18058 GCA_034696885.1 Lepidocyrtus paradoxus | reverse complement strand
CAACCGTCATAAAAAACTCGGAGATACCCATTAAGTCTCCTGACATTAGCCCGCGAACTTTTATTTTATTTGGCTTTTAAAAAAAAGCCATTTGAAAACGGAGAGTGCGAACTCTGGATGGACTGCGGAAATTTTGAAATGATGACTTCATACTCAACACTTCATATCTTTGGCATTTTTAAACGGATTCACCTGAAACTTGGTATGGGTGTTCTTGAATACTTTTTCCATGCACATGCTAAATTTTAGGTCAATCTGCAGAGAGGAACAGACGCAGCTGACGCGGCAGTTAGAGTCAATAAACTGTACGCACCCACTGTATGTGTTTGAGGAAGTTTTGGGCGGTTTGGGGAAGACATTAGAAAATTGAATGTAACTTCAGGCAACCTACATTAATGGACTTTATGTAATGTTAAATGAACGACATTACTGTATTTTTTCAACTATAGCCTCAGTAGAAAGAGGACAGGGGGAAACGTGAAATGAAACTCGAAAGTTGTGAGACAAAAGTCAGGTAAAGTAACATGCATTTAATATAAAATTTACTGTTAAGTACTTATTTGGCCGTTGGACGTTTCTGCTTGGAACTACGCATTATTATTGGCATTTCCTGTGGCAATCTCATATAATGTAAACTGGGTTATGTGAAGGCTAAGACGAAGGTTCGCTTTGGAGGAAAGCCCAATAATTAAAATTATAAATCCTATTCTATACTTTCCCTACTGATCTGGTAATATTCCACTTTGCTACCCTAACACGCAGAAATATTTATAAGGAAAAGTTAAAATAAAATGCACACCATTTAAGGATCCTACGTGTGATATGGTTATGTAAATTTATTGCGGTGCATGATATGCGCACTCAAAAGTGGACATTGAGCTAGCCAATTGACCAAATGACGAGATAAGGCTAATTTTAGCCTTATTTGATTGAACTCTTAATGCCTACATGATAGTAGTAAATGGCAATAGCCTTGTCAGTTTACTACCTCAATAAGAGACGTATTAATCCCCTCATCATTTCCCCAATCAGATCTAACAATCCAATTGTATTTAGGAGGCCTCTTTCCCCGAAAACTTCCATTTATTGTCAATCTTATTGATATTGACATTGCTACATCGATAAGGAGTCTTTATTGACGCGAGGATTAGAGTTACGTGATGAAAACAAGTTGGACAAAAGTGATCCCAGCTAATAAAAAATAATGATATCATCATCAAACCAATATTATATCATACGCATATCGAAACATGACATCATGTATTAAAAAAATATGGATAATAAGATAAGAACGTGTCATATTATTGCACAAGGCAATTCAATTCCACTTCCGAGTAATATTTCTTCAACAATGATGTTTTTGATGAGATACGTCGATATTTTCAACGTAATCTTGTATTTTTCTAGGTAAAATATATACTCTGGTGACACATCAGCATCATCTGCTCATTTAAAATGTCACTCATTTAGACCTACACAATATAATTTTTTTCACTCAGCTTCAATTGCATTAGGCCCTGACGGCAATCAACTAGTATTTCCCACGGTTATCGGTCGCAATAACACTCAAACTTGTACTTAAGTGTGTTTTTTTTCATTGAATTTGACATTGAAAGGATTTGAAAGGAAGCTGTTACAATTTGACAAATGTCCCTCTCAAAAGTTGACATTGGCTTTCCAGTTTCAATTCAATTACCAATTAGACAGCTTGTTTAGTAATTAGTACGATTTAAAAAAATATTGACAATTGCTTGAAATCAGGATTACAAGTTGAAGTTAAATGCACATATATAAGTACTGTAAGTAGAGATATTGTATCATTTGGGTTTTAATTAGTAAATACATCTTATTTAATGACGGTAGGTTCCCTAATGCTCCTGAGTCATTTTGCAAGTGTCAGTTTGTGGGAAAGGATTTATTAGTTAGCGAAATCTTTCGATTTGTTAATTGTTAAGACGATGCAGAGTGGGAGAGGGGTAACTGAGCAAACTTAAATGCCGCAACTAAATGTTTCCTTAAGACATAGACATAGACATTGTGTAGATGAATGTACAGTTTGAATGCTGTTTTTGTCAAAGTAGACTGTTGTTTACAGCTGATTAAAGTTGGGGAGGAAGTGAGTAGTTAAGACTGAAACTGTGTGAGGGGGTTGATAAATCATCATATTATTATCATTATTATAATTAATTGTTGCATCGGAGGCCCGTTGAGTAACGGGGATATCGTCTGTCTTTTGCTGCTGTATCAGGATTTCTAATTAATTAACAAAGGTTGGTTCACATTATTATGTTTTTGTTTACAGTTTGCTATTAATTATTAGGAATATTTTTTTATTTCATGACAGCTGACTTGCTGCATGTTAAAACTTGAAAAGGTTGGGAATTATCGTCCATATTTTTGTCTCATTTCGGATAGGCAGCTGTTTTAGAGGTTGCTGTAGCTGATCATTGTTGAATACTTACTAATTGAAAAGTAAACTCTCCAGTTAAACTCTTATGATGTTTAGTCAGTTTATTAATTAAGTTAGGCAAATATCGGAATCATATTGTGTATTGCATGTGAAGCAAGTTGGACAATTGTGGACTTGTCGAGTTAAATCTGAATTATAGCAACCTATTGCCTGCAACCTTGACTTTATTTACATTAGTACGGGAGGAAGCTGATAGAATCCTGGAAACGGTAAATTTTTTTGATTATAAAAAACCGTTTTCATTTACTCATCATTCTTAATCTTTTCATCAGAAACTAGTTCGAGTCTCCTGAAGGGAGCAGCGTTGAGCGATCCGCTCAGAATGACTTCCCCACTGGCTCCGTTTTTGCCATCAGCGTTATATTGAACTATATATTTTTTATTTAGTCTTAGCTAAAGACGTGACTAACTGACTAACGCTGCACTACTGCATCTACAGCGAAATATTTTCAGCTTGAGCAGAATAATTTCATGCGTTTTAAAACATTTTCAAAGGATATCCCTCTCCTCCTGGTCTGTGGTCACCGGCTCAACCATTTCTCGAGAAATTGTGCGGCAGCGAATTATAAAAAAAAACAGTTTTTGATGATGACGATGAGATAACATTATTTGCATTCTTCTCTACAGACTATTGACTAGGAAGCCTAGATTTGTTGATTTAAGCTATTCTTATATATATGCTAGTCTTTCCCTAATCATCAATCAATTCATCAGTTAGTCAATAGGATAGATAGGTCTTGGGTAAATACCTTTTTTTTATACGAAACTAATGCTCCCAGAACCGGTTTCCCTTATGACAAGACACAAAATTGTTCTTTTTGGCTTGTCAAGATAATAGTTATTAGTTTGCTGCCACGGTCATTTTATGTTATTATTGCTGGTGGGCAAGTCCTCAGTTATTTTGGTTGAATAGGGAGTTTTTTTTAGTTTCTGATGCTTGCCATTCCCTGCTTCAACTCTTTTAAGAAATGACTTATTTCTCAGTCGAGTCAATCAAGACGGAGATTAGATCAGTGCACATTAGTTGCATTATCAGGAGTAGCCTGTAAGATAACTCATGTAAATTATCTTCAGACAAGTATCATTCATCATTTCGGTAGTAGCGCTCCAAGTATCTATGTTATCATGGCATGGCGGAACAAGCTCCGGTTCTTTACGACAGTGCATTACAGTAATTATAACTGCTGATTTGCATAACTTTCGGACAAAGCCAAGTAAGACTTGGGTTAATTTAGAAAGGGGCCGCTTGTTGGTTATAAAAAACATGAAAACCCGAAACATGGCTTTATAAATGGAGTTGCCTTGCATAATATCTATGTACATTGTACATGTCTTTCTGAATTCGTTTTTTTTTTCTGTGGGAATTATCTAAAATATGCCATATCCTTGGGTCAAACTTGAAGTGAACCTTTTTATATGTATTCCAAGACTCTGAACTGGAAATGTCACGCATGGCACGGAACGAATAGACAATTGTAGATAAGGCCTAGTCCAATGATGGATTGAAGAGTGTAATGCATAATTTCAAGTTGAAATGGTAAAATAAAATAGTATTTAATACAACTGCAGAAGTTATATGGCCATCGGATCTAGTTCATCCCATCGATGATTATGACCATTGCTCGTTGTCTCTTGAATAATATCCCAAAATTCTAATTTCACATCATCAGTACTGCCAGTTATTATAAGGATCAGGATTAAGATAACAAGTTTAATATTCATGTTCCAAACGATTTTATGTTTAATTCAAGAGGAATGTGAACGTGCCTTGCCACAATACAATAATCATAAAAATGCTAAAAAGAATCCAATCAGATAGGAAGCTAATCCCTCCGGATTTACTCTTGACATTGATTTGAAAAGCTGTGTTGGCTGTTTACTATAAAAACTGCATCCGATTATGGGGGAAAAATTCTGACAATGACTGAGTAATCATGTCATATCAATGATTGCTCATGATAACAGAGTTGCTGCTAAATTGAATGACGAGTGGACGATGAGAAGCCTGTAATTGTAAGAAATGATAAGGTAGACGTCCCATTATTACAATGAACTGAGTGCTACAATGGCGATGACTTTTTGTCAGAGTCATGTCACATATTGACGTAGTTATCCATTGTCTATCAAAATACTTAGCTAGTGAACTAAGTGAACCTATCAGGCCACTACAGTGGAAAATGGAGCATAGTCTCACGAAACGCTGAGGAAGTGGCTTGTTCAAAGTTAACCTCACCTTGAAACATGAGTAACTATAGAGTTAACTAATTTATATCACGTGTCTACATGCATCCCTGAACAAAACTGGTGATGTGATAATCAATCAGTTAGAATTGAGAAAAAAAAAACTTTAGTAAAAAAATCTATTTTCTCTGGTCAGCGCCTGACGATAAAACTTGTCATAAATAGAAATAAGTAATAATGATAGCTGGAAATGAAAAGTATACTGATCCAGTCCTAGTCCAAAGTGGTTGGTTTTAATGACAATTTTTTTTCTCCTCTTTTTGCATTTCATAGGCCGTCTAAGGAACCATTGCGACGTGATCTGGTCGTCGAGTGACAAGTGAATTAAGTGATATTCGCCATATTTTGCCATATTAGCCCTTGATTGATCATATCAAGAGGATAAATGTTTGCCGAAATGGCTACTCAAGGGATATCCATGGCGCCGCGGATTCCTATCACGGATGATATTATCAGACCCCAAATGCTCACCCTGAGGGAGTTCAGACCGTTCAAGACGGCTGATGAGTATTTGTATGCTATGAAGGAGGATCTGTCAGATTGGCTGAATACGTTGTATCCAGAGCTGGGAATTAATCCACATACGTTTATGGAGTGCCTGGAGACTGGGATCGCAATTTGCAAGGTAAGTGGTAGCCATTAGTTGGTAATTACTTAATTAGTCTGGTTTTGACTGCCGTGACGTTTTGTCATGAAAGTGGCAAGTTGTGTTGTAGGAATAAAATAGGGATTTGGATAAGTTATCTTTGCAATTACTGAAGTGAGTCTAGAATTTTTATACAGCCATGTAAATACCTTCTGTCATCTCTGCATAATACTAAAATTGCCGCATTGTATTGAAATGAGTTTTTTCTGCAAACACATTTTTTGCCCACAGATAGTTTTTTGCAAAGTCATTTTTGCACATTTGACAGGAAACGAGCCTTCCTGTAGTAGCTTTGTGACGTGGATGTTGTTGAGCTGTAAAAATATTTATCTACTGGAGCATGAGCCTTAATTAAAATGAGTTATATCACCATAACTTGCAAAATGACAATTTATTTTATTTATGTTGGCAGCTTTCAAAAACACCTCTTCATTAAAAAACATATTTTAGCATTCACCATTTATTATTCTTTTAAATGGCATTCAATTACATGGTTTTGATTTAAATGAAAAGTCGAGCTGGTATATATCATCCAAGATAAGAACCCTTACAAAAGGAACGTTACGTAGCTATATTCAGCAGCCGCCCACAAAGGCATGCAGAAGTAATCTGTTTTGAGTGCATGAATCGTCCCTCTCTATGAAATCGAAACAGAGGTGGAACAAAGGAAGAAAACAGCATAAATTTTAGATTTTTTAGTGCAGTGTCATCTCGGAGGAGTGACACTCCCATAATAAAAGCAGAGCCGTTGGAAAAGTTGTCATAAAAGAGAGTGCAGAGGCGAAGCCAATGAATTTCTGAGAACATAATAAGAAAGTTTTGCGAGCACTCCCGCTCGCTGAAGAAAGTTGGAAAGTTTCTCATGTTGAAAGTATAGTGGCTTTGTAGGGAAGAGAGGGACAATTCCATTTCCACAACGATGAGCTTTTATCATAAACCTTTGACTGCATCGCAATAATGCAGCCGAGTAAGTGGCAAGGATTTAAGCAAGCGGAGTCACTGAGATCCGGCTAGGGAAGTTTAGAACGTGTAGGAAGAACGGTTTTTATTGTCCTGCATGAATGATGACTAATTTATGCCATGAGACGAATTTTGCACAAGCGGTCTGTGCTAGGACAAAAACCCCCAACTTATTTTCCCTTTGACCCCCATAAAATTTGTTTCACTAAAGTAAAGTTGTCTCTTTGTTCCCACAGCATGCGAATAACGTGCGACGTGCCTGTCTCGAGTGGATCGACGCTGGTGGCAAGCTACCCAAGTGCTGGGGTAAAGAGTGGAAGCTGCCCAATGGGGAGGTGACGTACAATCCGAATGCTCGAGCGGAGACATTCTTTGCACGTGACAACGTCCATAATTTTATAACTTGGTGTCGGAGACTTGGCATATTTGAGTGCTTGCTCTTCGAGTCAGATGACTTGATTCTGAGGAAGAATGAGAAGAATGTGATCTTATGCCTGCTGGAGGTAATTTAGCCGTTTTTTATAGGAAACACTCTGCATCTGTGTGGGTCTTTTGTCTTTTGCTCGACAGCGGCTATGAAATGAGACGTCTTGTTAAAAAAAATCATTTTATGTTTATTGTCATGTTGCAGGTTGCTCGGCGGGGGTCTTATTTCGGGATGGCAACCCCGTTACTCGTACAGTTTGAGAAGGAGATTGATCGAGATATTGCCAAAGATACGGGACAGGAACTGAGTAGTTCTGGGGAGGAAGAAGAGTCATTCATTGAATATGGTCCTATCCAGCAAATCATTACCAATGATTTACGCTCCTTGGATGAAATGGTAAATCATGTCGTAAAAGATGGAGGCTTGTTAGCTAATATTGTTCTCACCTACGCAATACGAGGTTAGCCACGGGAATAATGGTTATTGTAATTTTTTTGACAGGTTCGTGAACTGGTAGAAAGATGTAGTTGTCCCACACAGTTCCCAATGATTCGTGTGGCGGAAGGAAAGTATCGAATCGGGAACACGAAGGTTATGATATACGTTCGGGTAAGAGTTATAGGAACTTTTTTTTACATATGAGACCTTTGGCATCCTGTAGGAACTATTTATTGCCTTCAGTACGGTTAGCATTTATGAACGGTATTTTATTTTATTGTAGATTTTGAGGAATCATGTGATGGTCAGGGTTGGTGGTGGTTGGGACACACTCGCACATTATTTGGACAAGCATGATCCGTGTCGCTGTAGTAGTGGTAAGGACAAAACATGACAGAATATCTTGAAGAAGGTTACAAAAGATGGGATTGTGTAATATTTTATGATCTCTTCTCACAATGCAATGACCTTTTGGTGAATTACAGGACATAGAGCAACTGTAGCATCCAAGTTTACCATGAGAGGAAGCGATTCAGTCACTCCAAGAATGAAGGTCGAATACGAAAGGTAAGTTATGTCATAACATGACAAACTAGTCATATCATATCTGTCTAAATTAACAAAAACAAACTTCATCAAATTGGTTGATTTTCCCATTTATGCTGCTGACTATTTAGTCATCATGGAAAGAGTATTTCAGAACAGTCAAGGTAAAAGTTGTTTCCTAAAGCACGGTTTTTTTTGGGGTGGGGAACACAAAAATTATATCGGATGCACGGAATGCTTTTCCGGGGGGAACTTAAATAGCTCCATTAAAATTATGGGGATTTGCACTTTTTGCAGAAATTTATTTTATTTCGCACAGAGCCGTCACGTGCATAAAAATATGTAATTGGTATATTGAATTATTTTGCAATATTATAATTTGCATGTACATGTTCACGCTGATGAAAGCAAAACTTGAAACTGCTAAACAACGCATTAGACACTGCCTTTTTATAAGAATCATTTCACGGGTTTATGATCAAAGTTTTCTGTCTGGTTGTATTTTAATGGTATTTAACTCGATTTTGTTTTGTAGACGTGATCTCCCATTTGACCCTGTTGCGCACTCAACACCCACCTATGGTGCAAACAAGAAACAGGTCGATTTGAGTGACTCTGGCTCCGAAATTTCGGATGAGGGCTACAAGACCTCAGATAACGCAAAACTGATAACTGAAATGCTTAATGGCTCAAGTCCAGCATCAGATTTTAAACCACAACACCGAAGCAAACATATTGGACTTCGTAGTCGGCCTGGATCCACGGATGAAGGTAAGGCACTGACAATCATATGGGGTAACTTGCGACATAAGGAATTTCAGCATCTTCATTTCATTCTCTCATAATTTTGTTTGTTTTTTCAGATCGTCCAGATTCAAGGTCAACTGATGAAGAATCCATCATACCAACTGTTAACCAACCCAAGATAATAAAAAGCAGTAGCACAAGTCGAGTCCCTGGCAAGTCTCCAATTCACCAACGCCCAACTTTAATGGAAAGGGGATGGTCGGCAGGTCGGCCATCAGAAGTTGACAATTGCAGCGACTCCAGCGGAACCCAGACGCTGCCGAGAAACACCGGGATTGCCAAATCAAAGTCGACTGTCACAGCGAACAAACGACCAACTCGTAGTTTGTCCGCTGGGGGCTCACAAGAATTTTTTGGCAAAAATTCCACTTATTCCTCAGGTCAAAGAGGCCAAAGAAATGTTCCTTCTGGATCCAGAACGCCGGTTCTTTCAAGAGCCAATGGTAAAAATACCTGGAACGGACCCAACTCCGGGTTCCGACCCCGTGCCAGGCCAAATATATTCCAAACTGACTTGTTTAACGGTAAACAAGCTGGGGACACCGTTGATAAAGGGAAGCAGTATGATGTGGAGGAACTAAAGGATTTGGATCTTGCCTCCCTAATCAGAACCGCTTTAGAGTTACCCTCCAACGAAGATAAAATTTCGCACATTGAGCTCGCACTGAAGCAGTTGGAGGACAAGGCTACACGACGCAATTCCTCGGCTGACGCACAAACTGTTAGCTTGCCATACACCAGCAATTCTGCGGAATCCAGTCCTCTTCACAAGCCCGCATCCATTAAAAAACGGAAGGATAATGGATCCACAAAGATCCCGAAACCCGTTTTCTACTAAACTGTCGCGCTAGTAGTTTCATAGCTCCTACGTTATAGTAAGTCACCTACACTTTTTCCTGAAAGTGGCACACAAAATAGTAGCTCTGTTGTAGGCACGTTGCACTAAAAGAAGATGAATCTGAATAAACTAATTCCTGAGAGTAACAGCTCCCACTTTACTAGACCTTAGAGAAATCATAAAATGGATTTATCAAAACATATTACACATCAAGTTTAGAGACTGAAATTGGTCGATGGAAGATGTGAAGGGTGGTTAGAAGAGTAATAGGCTTATGTACAATTACTTAGTAACTTTCTATCGTCTTGACCAAGTTGGGACTCAATCCTTTCGTGGCGATGTAACTATGTCATGATGAGAGTTTAATATTTCGCTCAAGTGTATTGGCTTAGAGTTAATCAGTTGTTAGTGTGATCAGGATAATTTACTCACTTGTCAATATCCAGTTTAACTAGAGACTAGACTGCTGTAGCAATGTGTCAAAGAAGGATATATGACGGTTCTATAATGCTTTATATAGCTAGTCTTCCAATTACAGAATATCGTCGTCGGAGGGAATGTAAAGCTTTTGTCAACTGATTGACTTTCTCCTCCCATTTGATATAATTAATTATAAAGAGCAATCTGCTACTTTTGTGTTGCCTACTTTCCTAACATTTTTTAGTACAAAAACTGTTCATATTTAGTTCGGATTCGACCATTATGGATCCTTTTTTTCCAATTTAAATATTATTATCTCTCTCTAATTGTTTCAAAACCGCTTTTGTATTAAGCATTTGAACGTGTCACGTTGGCTAAGTAAAAAATTATATAGTTGAGCGACAATATTGTAAGACACGTGTTGAAAAAAATTATAGTTAATGTTGAAAATAATTAAATATAAAATGATATAATTGGCTTGGAACTAACCAATCTTAACAATCACATAACAACTTCCATATACGTAGCTAGTGCTTTTGTCGATAATCTGTAAAAACAAAACATTATGTGCTTGATACTAATTGTGCCACGCTGAGAAGTTAAAATTATAGATGGAGTTGAAAATGAGACAAGGTTCTTTTAAAACAATTTACTCGGAATAGTTAACATGGTACTTGTAGATAACTTGTTGTTGATTTCGGAGTCCTTATAAGTTATACTGTTGAGTGCCTTCGGAAATAACGCTTTGTATAGTAGGGAAAAATGCTGTTAGGAAGTAAATGTGATGCGTTTGTACCTATTTATGAAATACGGATATACCAGGAGAGCGCAGTAAAAAGAAAATTATCGAAAAAAAAATTGAACTGGAGTTAATAGAACATTAGAATGAGTCCTAAATAGGAGTAGATTTTGATGAGTGGGGATCGAAAATTCAATGTAGATGTATTGCATTTCAAAGATATTTATTTATAATCTTGTGTATCCCCAATCCCTAGCAAAAGTGGAGGAGAAATAGTCGTAAAAGCAGTTAAATTGTAAAGTCTTTATGAATGATGTATGGCTGGCCAGTCAAAACTAACTAGAAACTACCTAATCCTAATGAAATTTACTAAGCTATACATGTTTACGTAACTAAGGAAGGTTCTAATTACTAACTTCTACATAAATCAAATGCCAACCAGCAAACAACTACGCAATTATAGCGGATTCTTTTGGGTTCCCTTTGTAAACTTCATCACAATTAAATTACACTTACCGACCCACCCTCTATTCACCTTTTTCACTAGTGCTACCTCAAAATTCGGTTATAGGAAACCCCAACTAACATTATTTAACTTTACTACCGGTATAATTTCAGCTTTACTCGACAATCGCTTTTTGGTCTAGATGTTATGTCGCGGAGCTACGCTACACGTTTGCGTCTTGCATAGAACTAATGAGAGTTGTTTATAAACTAAAGAGTCGTTACCAAAAATTTAATTGTCCTAGTGCTAACCGCTAATGATCAACTGGAGTGGGGAGATGATGCAGATGATATAAAACATATTCTTTAAAAAAAATTATACGAAATATTATAACATAGACTGATCATTTTTTGTAGGATATTTGGCGTTTATATGTGATTTGTGTAGCTTAAGTACAGTTTTTATCGTCGTCGTCTCCTGCTATAATTCTATATCGCTAATTAATTACAACTATGTTTAAGATTTTTGAGAGGCGTCTGTTGTTTGCGAATATTATGTAAACCTGCTCAATATATAGTTACGTTACGATCTTTTCGGCTGGTGGATCCTGTTAAGCTCCTATTTACATTTTTTTTTGGAATCGTTACGCCGGTTGTGGTAAGTGAGGGGGGAACTGAACTAGATTGATTGTAAAATTCGCAGCTATATTTGGTTGACAATTTTTTATACAGATCAAAAAAAAACTGGTTATGAAAAGCATTTATTTGTAGAATTTAATTGTTTATTTGAAGCCATATGAAAAGCGACAGATAATATATAATTATATTAATTGTATCGCAAGTTATGTTGTATCCTACATGAAGATTTTTAATTATTCTTTTTTATACCGTTAATATTCAGATAGATTCCTATATTATTTTATACTTAAAGTAACCCAGTTACACATATGTATTTAATTAGTCTTAACTGTCGGCGTTAAACCGTTGTTTGGCTGGCGCATTTAGTTTAAGTTTCGCCTGCTCAGTCTTTATCGAGCTGAGGGCGAGGTGGTCCTCCATCATCACAGTGTATATAGCTATAACGCATTACCATTTAATTACAACTGTTATAATTGTATTTAACGATGGTTTCTAGCATGCTACATGCTTTCATTAAATTGTTTCACTGGGATTAGTGCGCATTCATTAATTGATGTGGAAACAAAAGATAATTGTAAATAGTGAGTAACTCGGGTTCTGAGGATCCCAGTTATTTCTATATTTTCTGCCAGTACAATCCACTTATATTATATAGCTATTATGTAAATCCAGGATTGAAGAAATTATTTAACTTTGTTATCATCTCGTTATGTCGTATCGTTTGAGAGTGAATGGGAATTCTGTGGATTGGCGCGGTAATACATTATGGCTGGATGGAAACATAAAACTGATGAATTTTTTTTAAAGAATTACATCTTGTCAACCTCATGGTTACTGAAAACGATAAAAATATAATGATGAAATTGAGATTATATATAAAAGTATAATTATTGTGTGGAAAATCATATGTGAAAATGGTGCGAAATGATGTAATAATTTGAGATGATGGAACTAGTTTAATTATTGAAATAAATAACTTTATTCTTTACCCGTTTATCCTTTCTCGCCTGCAATTATTTATATAGCCATAAATCATAGACCACCACTCCGCCCACCCCGATACACATATATACATAATTCATCACAGGTAACTTTACGTCATGACTATTCCAATATTATCTACTTTGGGAAGGAATCATAAATATATCTAAACTGGAGCAATTAGCCAGCTACGTGGTATTGCACCAATTTCATATTATTCATGTATTCGTGGAGACGTCTATGTGCACTGCATATATCATTTATCGTCGTCCCAATAAAATCTATGCTTGAAATTGATAAAAATTGAGCATGTAATTTATTTAACCCCACTCATCAATTCCATAATCCCGTCATTGTTCAATTACGAATGCCAACCAGCATATATCATTCTATCATCGTATTAAAATCTCCTCTGGTCGCAGTCTGCATCTGCAGCAGATAATAGACGTAACCGAGATAGTTAATTGATATCCATATCATGCCCATAGCATATTACATCACAGCCATCAAAATCCAAATGAAAGCTAATAATATACTTATAAGTATATTATTAGTTTTGTTGACGTTATGGCAGCGATTTTCCGAAATTCAGCGAAGGTGATGATGATCCATATATTTATTTTGCATATAAAAACAACATGCTACATATAAATATTGCTACGGATCAAACTTCCCATTTTTAAGTGAATAGGTTATTTACATTTTTCCCCTTTGTTCCTGCTCCCACGCCACACCTGGCCTGTTTACGACATAGGGCCATTAAGTAACAAGTCATGTTTTTCCACCTGCTAGAAAACGCTCCTGTTCTATTCGAATAGAACTAATAATCCATCACCTTCAACTTGAGGCATTGCGTTGTAAAGTAATAACGATTGAACGTCAAAATTAACCTGACAAAATGACATTTATAATTATTTTTATCATTGATCCCTGATCATTGCGATATCGGGTAATTCAACCATTTTTTGACTGACTCACTGTCAGATATTCCAGATTTGTTTTTCTTCAAGTCAAAAACCGAAAATGACTGTGACAAGGAGACCGCGAGACAGATCATCTAAACAATATAGATCATGTCATTTCCAATTTCCAAATGCCACCAGTCAATTAGTTACAAGCATACCTAATATATGTGGAGGATTGCATGCTACTTACCTTTCAGAAGACATAATTTTCCATTCTCATCATTTTTCTTTAAAATATTTTTGAAAGCAACTAAGCCTAATGGAAACTTGTATTATCAACTCTCAAGTGCTGTGTATATTGATTGCATCATGTGTCCCATAATATAATCCAATCAGCGAATTTGAGTCGACAAGATAAGCAATTTTTAAGTCCTGCCATTTCAAGTAGCTTTATAGTCCTCCTGTATCCTAACTAATGCGCATGTATACGCAGCACACAATAAGAATCTTCCTTTTCATAATATAGTCATCACGAGGGAAAAAGAGCAACATAGTTAGTTATAATTAAAAAATCTTCATTAGTCTCTTCTTCAACCTGGTCATATGAACCTCACATTTAGACAACTGTTGAAGATCCATATAGCCCAAATACTGTGAATGTGCGAATTCCGACAATGACTTGATTTGCATTTTCCTTTTCATTCCATTCCACTCAGAAAATCAGGGACTCATCTCATCATCTCATCTCATCAGCATACCACCAGGGCTGAAACCTCAGCTCAGTCGTTCCGTGGGATGGGAATATGGAGTAGAAAACTGACTGAATAAAATGGAACAAAATCCAACGGCATAAGCACATTTTTTATTATGAAGTTGATGATGTTGATGACTGCACTAGTTAAATAATATATAATTTTTTATGATAATGATTTGAGGAATGTGTGCTACATGGCAATACTTATTCATACCGCATATCGGCACCTTTTTTATGCTCTCAACAGTGTTAACAAGCTCTGCAATTTTCCTACTCACTGACGAAGCTGACAGATAAGGCTTTTTGGAAGTGATTTCCCATCCATAGTACTATACCCAATAAAAAAATTTAACAATTCGCAGAAATATCTAACTATGCTTTGTCAAAATTTCTCGTATGTCTCTCTCTCTGCCTCTTGAGGCTTGAGAGAGGGAGGCGGGTTTAACTGACTTTGACTTTTTCCACTTGACTGAGGTAGAGTAAAAGTGCAAAAAAATTTGTAATTATTGACATAAGCATTTCTACTTTTAATGTAATTTACTCAACACGGGGGAAACAAGTGGATATGGTTATAACTACAATAGATATTTTGTTGCTCCTTCCAAAGTTCATCCCATTTCTGTTGTGTGGGCCTGTCCTGCAAAATCAGTTTCAGTGAGTGTGGAAGTGTGACTGATAAGAGCGATTTGATTATATTTAATTTCTGCTATCGCAGCCCTTTCCATTTCATTATGGTCCGTAATTTGCCGACATTGACATCACAGGACATTTATCTTTTTGGAGTCGGAGCGTTAGCTTTGTAATCACTTGGCGCTCTTTATTCCCCAGAGACTGAGCATGTTGAGCAGAGTTTTCAAGGCTAGGCGTATCAATTGTCTTGGAAGAAGAGAGATAAAGACTTGACCTGTGTTAAACATTTTTTTAAGTGTGACCTTGCTTCCGTCCTTTCGTAAACAAGAGATTAAATTCAATTTAGAAAGACTGAATGAGAGATGAATTGGGGCTTGCTTCATTTTTACAGACAGATCTGACACAATCAGAGAGAGATAAATGTAATTCTGATTTATTTGATGAAACTTGCGTTTGTTTTAACTATTTCATTAAAATTGTAACTAGTTCAAGAACTTTCTTTCACAACTCGCATCGCAATTCACTAAACCTGTGAATAGCATTTTATGTATGTTTTGGAAAAAAGAAAACGTTTTGAGTAAAGTAAGTGTTTTCTGTGCGTTGACATCAGGGATAATCAAAAAAATTCCCAATATGAATCTGGACGAAAGTCGTATTAAAATCATGTTGGTGAAACCATTGACGGAGGCGTACAGCGAAAATATTCCGCGCTATATACATGGCGCTAGGTAAGCCATCCAAAAGGATTTACAAAAAATTCAATCAAAATTATATACAATGACATGATTTACATATGTATGGGTATACATAAATAAATAAGCAACCGGAAATAGCATGAAGATGGGAGTTACAGCAGCCGCTCATTCAAGTTCGCCGAGAAAATAACTAATTGTTCATGAATCTCCATAAATAGATTTTTGCTAGTTGAAGATCGTTTTCATGGTTAAAAAATTTGAACTAGATAGGTACAAGAGTTTATCACCAGATCAGAAATCATAACAAAAGTTTCAGGAAAGATAAGCACTGCATTGCACATGGCCTCATGGACAAGGTCTCTCCTTGTCAGAACACATTTACTCCATCGAATCCAATCCCGTTGACAGTTTTTATGTCATTTATTTTAATGGCTTAACGATAATGAGAAGCATAAAAGTTCATTTTATCGTTCTTCCCCACTCAAGTGGAGCAAGCATCGAGCATATTGGTTTCCAATTTCCACCTTCTGTTTCTCACCTCTAGCACAGCCGCTGCAATGACAACAGCCAAAAATATAATTATCAATTAGTGAGCACATCTTCCCTAATTGGCAGAGTTCCCCATGACATGATATACCTTGATTCACCTATCATTTCAAAACTCTATAAAAAGACAGCAACGCTGTGGAATGGATGGAGCATGTGTAATAAATACATTCATGAGCACGATCACGCTTCCTCCCCGTGATCCCGTTCCGTCCGTATTATATCTTGAACATGCCAAGTCGTCATCAACCCAACAGGATTTAATCTGGCCTTTATTTACGTCAAACGTTACAAAAACATCACTTTCAATTGATTTTAACCACACTGTATTAGGTAAAACCTCGCTAAAGCCGGATCAGATCTATCATACAAAGTTTTGAAACAAATTGTACTCTCAGCAGATAATTTTATGACTTTGATAAGGGAAAGCTGAGACTGGATTTGTAGCCAGGTCCTTCCTCCCTTGTGCTCCTGACCGGCACAAAAAATTAAATGCAGTTATGCAACAAGCTTAGTTGCATATAAAATGGGCAGTTAATAAGTTAGCTTTTGCTTAGAAATGCGACCTATAAAAGTCCGTAATCAGTAGTGATATACTGGGTTGCTGTAATAGCGCA
The DNA here is from genome assembly GCA_034696885.1 of Lepidocyrtus paradoxus. Lineage (NCBI taxonomy): Eukaryota > Metazoa > Arthropoda > Collembola > Entomobryomorpha > Entomobryidae > Lepidocyrtus > Lepidocyrtus paradoxus. Next base: position 1,315 of record JAQGAH010001141.1, on the reverse strand, counting down.
TTCATATTAAATATTCGAATGCATCCTATCAATATGCAATTTCATTCAAGGACGCGCATCAGCAGCAACTACTCACATGCATAACGACTTTGAGTCCTTTTTTCATACAATCTCCACCTTTGATATAGAAACTTTCGAATATTTTTGTACTTCAGTTGGAGGTAGAATACTATAATTACAATCTAGCCTTAATATAGTATGCTGATTAGCTAATCTCATTATATAAAAATAATACTAAGCCTCCTGGCGTCAATTGTTCGGCCTGCCTTAACAATCCAAATTAGACTCAATCAGTGAGGATGACGGCCTCCTGACTTAATCATAATTGTTGTGTGGTGCAGAGTAGCATAACAGGCTGAGCTAAAAAGTAAAGAAGCATATTATTTAGCTGTGTAGCTAATAATGGTGATAGTTAAAATAGCATGAAGCTCATAATGCCATAGTTGCAGCTTGACGTATGCACTTTTTATGCGCTGTCTTGGCATCTGCTTTACATGGACCATATAGCAAGAAAGCTACCTAGCGCGTTTTGTTTCGCCTTTTGTTCTCAGCTTTTTTTCTTACAAGATGCTTTGTAGTAGGTATATATATTCATTTGTACAATGAACTTGTTGTTCAATTCACATTATTATCCTATTTATCCTTATGCTATATGGCATTAGTGCCTTTTGTACCTAGGCAAGACGATATCTTGCATGAAGTGAAATAGCCTATGACTTTGTTAGTTTTTTGAAGAAAACGATGGTCTTTCCTGCAATCATAAACTGCTTCTTTTTAATGTCAATTGCAAGGCTGGGCAATATACGATCAATAACCTTCCTTCATAACGTACTTTTTAGAGATTTTAATTCTATCTGTAGAAATTGTTCTGTGCATTATTTAGCATGTCAAACAAATTATAGCAAGCTATCGTAGTTTACCTATGTATTTGATTTTATGCTTTAAATTGTCAATGTATTTCGAGAAAAAATAGTTCGTATTTAAAATATATACTACTAATTTGCTTGTGTTTTAAAGCCAAAGTAGGTAAATGTATTTATTTGTATTTATAAAGTAGTCATAGTATGGATTCTGCTTCTGTAGCTTGTCCTGTATTTTGTATTATGAGCAAGTATTTTGCCCAGCCATGGTCACTTTTTTTTCCCTTATGCACAGGGATGGGAAGTAATCCAGATTACAGTAATCAGATTATCGATTATCGATTGCAGATTACATTCGATAATCTGTAATCGAAGGGTTATCGTGATTATAGATGTAATCGTAATCTGTAATCGACGTATGATAAATTACTAAGAGTAATCTGTAATCGTGTAAT
>JAQGAH010001140.1:0-18069 GCA_034696885.1 Lepidocyrtus paradoxus | reverse complement strand
ATTCAATTCAATTCAATGTCTCTGACAAAACTTTATAAAATTGTGAAGAATGTACCCTTAAATCTCATGTCATTAGCCAACCTCATTTCTGTGTCTTTCCTGATCTGTGAAATAAATTCAAAGACATGCTATGTCACCATCCAGTATTATTTTCTGCAAAAAGTTTTCTTTAATGATCTCTGGAACCGTGGAACTCAAATTTTAAACGAATTTATTTCTTAGAAGTCTGTTTACTTGCGCCACAGTGAAACGCGCCATCAGAGATGGAACTGAATAAATTTATAATTTGCATACTTACAACCTTTACTTAGACAGTTATGATTTTGATCTGTTACAAATAGTTTGGATTAGGTTGTAAACTACCCAGAGCTACAAAGGTAATTTCAATTTCATATCAAGGTAATCTAAATACAAATAAAATGCAATTGAATACTAAGGTAATACATTAGGTTTTTAACCAATTCGTATAAAATGCAATGGTGGTTGCTAATTTTACTTTTTAATCTCGCTTTGCTAATCATTTTTATCACCATACAATAAACCAATGTCTAATACAGTTGTACTACCTATATAGTAGCTAGATAAGAAGGCACTTTTAGTATCACATTAATATGGATTCAAGAAATTTATTGATGATAACATTTTAATTTTACTCATTCATCTTTTGAAATGTATTATTTGCTTAAAATCACTCAAAATATTGGCGAATCTCGTTTTTGACATTTCCAGTCTTCTTTAATGTTCCTGGTCGACTGCATTTACTGGATTGCTGTTGTCCACCCAACTGATATGGACAAGAGTAGTCATGATAAAGCATTTCATTCTCCACAGCAGGAAATCTGCCACTTAGCCTTCTGACAGTTTCATTAACCTTCTCATGATCATCATCACCATCCTCAGAACTATTATCCAATGCGTTGGATGATATTTGATGAGGAGATTGACCGTATTGGAGGTGCTGTTGGGACGCAACGGATGTTGTCGAGCGAAACTCCCGTGGCGGTTCAATCTTGTTGGGGAATTCTACCTGGCAGGAAACTTGGACAACAATATCAATAGCTGTATATAAGTCATTAACTTGAAAGGAAAAATGAAGTAAGACAAAAGATTTATATTTTTCGGAAGCAAGAGCACTAGGCTACCATTATCGTGCAAATACCTTGCTCCATAGAGATTTGCTCCAAGGGAGACGATAAAGATTTGGACCTTCTCTTGCTTTTTTTTAGTTGGTCCTTTGACCCATTTTCTCGTTTTAATATGTGATTTGGAGGAGCATCGTAATTATCATGTTGACCAAAGCTTTGGAGTCTCACAGTGGAATCGCGGATGGTCATTGGAATCGGTTTGGTGGAGTTGAGGGTGGCATAAATAGACATACTCTCTGAGAAAAATTATGAGCAGTACTTAACATGAAAAGTTGAGAAAAACTATAAATATCAAAGTAATTGCCTTTGTTACCTTCAGTTCCACCATCCAGACATTTACTTTGCTGGTCCGAGGAACTGAGCCAAGATTGCTGATTGGAACTTGGATTATACATCCATCCTGGTTTGGATTGCTTTCTGTTCAAATGGTAAGATAATGAATATAAGCATATCATGAATTAGATTTCCTGTGATAACTGCTTCATTTCTTTTAGTTTCCCACTTTTTCTTACTTTCTCTTAAAGAGCATGAGTACACAGACAGTAAGGGCTGCAGTGCAAATGACAGCAGAGACAATGGGCACAAGCACATGCGGATCGGTGTAGAATGGGACATAACTGCTTCCACCATTCAACTTTTCCTCTTCCTCCGCACGCTCCAAAACTTTGGCATAGTTTAGGAAGAAATCTGAGAATAAAACATTTATAAAATTTGTTTGTCGTCTTTTCTAATATATAAAAAGAAAACGTTAATTAAACAATAGCTTATTCTTCATATTAAAAATGACTTTGATTTTTGAAAGAAAAGAGGAAAGAAAAGAAAGAAAACAGTTGTTCCTTACCAGGATGAGCCTCAACGACAAAGGTTTTAGACACAGAACCCGCATCATTAGCAACCCAGATCCTGATTTGATATTTTCCTTCTGGCTGGGTTTGGATGATGAAAAGTTTCGTCACATTGTCTTTCCGGTATATCCTCATCCAATCAGTGGTGCCATCGTTCCCATATTCAATTTGGAAATTCGTCACTGGACAGCCTCCATCCGGCCATCGGTTCAAGTCTATCCGGATCACAGTCCAATTTCCGTCCAAGATCTCTGTAAGTCGAGGAGAAGCGTCCGGAATGGCTCCATTGGTGCGTGCTTTTGCCACATTGCTGGGCTCCCCCCGACCAACGGAATTTTCCGCTACTAAGCGCATCTCATAATGGCTTCCGCAAAATAGACCTTCAAGTGAGTACGACGTAAGTAGGCTACCAAGTTTCAAGAACTGCCACTCCTGTCCTGCACCAGCTCTCCGATATTCCAAAGTATAACCTGTCAAGGAAGGGTCTGACTTTTCCGGTGGCTCCCAGTGGATTTGTATGGAGCTGTCAGTGACATATCCAACAAATATTTGAGTGGTAGATGGTGGTCGACTTATGATTAGTCCATGATGGAGCTCATCCGACCCTTGCTCATTCTCTGCGCGACATATATATGTACCCTCGTCTTCATTTTTAATTCGGTTTATGAAAAGTGAAGCATTCCTTGCAAGAGAATTTGAGTGCATTGGTGATCCATCCTTAAACCATGTCAATTTAGGCACTGGACTTCCTACCGCTTTGCACGGTAATCTGACAGACTGGTCCTTTAGGACATTTCTGTTCACTGAGAAGGAGGCTATTCTTGCCCCGATTTTTGTCGATGATACGGATGTACTTAATTGGATTATTTGAGTCTGCGATGGACGTCCTAACCCGGCATTGTTGGAAGCTGAAATCCAAAATGAGTATCTTTGCCCTTCTTTCAATCTCTTAATTTCAAAAAATGGCTGATGATCTTGTGATCCGGGCATTGGCACGTATTGTTTTTCCCTTGTTAAGCCGGTTTCATCGGACTTCCAAAATATGGTGTATTTTGTAATGATTCCATTTGGAAAGTGTGGAGGGAGCCAGCTAACCAGCACTGAGTTGGAGCTTGTTATTAGAACTTTGATATCGGCTGGTTCATCTGGAACTAGTAGTATAAATGCAAAATACTGAGCTTGAAACTTTAAATAGTGCCATCATAGAGGCTATTTACAAAGCCAATACGAAAATCAAAAGTAAAAGTGTTTTTTACCATCCTCCTCTGTTGTGCAGTTGACTGGCTGTGATGTCTCACTTTCCCCACCCGCAGTATATGCTAGAATCCTTACCCCATAGCTAGTATAACTTTTCAGTCCATGTAGTGTGGTCTCCCTGTTGCTCGTTTTCTTTACTTCCGGCTTCTCACCCATTCTGCTTAGCCCAACTTGGGTTGGAATATAAATAACTTTGTAGCCGAGAATCTGTCCATTTGACAAATGAGCTGGGGGAGGCTCCCACTGAACTTGCAGACTTTTTGGAGAAAGCGATTCACATTGTAAATTAAGCGGAGGGGACTCTGGTGCTATAAATATTACAAAGGAAGGGTAACAGAAATACGTCCATTAATAAAATATCATCACAAATTATTCCCAATTCGATTAGCTGATTGGAACTATCCACCCAGCCATACCTATCCATTAAATAAATGATGAAAGAGGGAGGGTGATGAATGAGAAATTAAAAATAAATAAATAAGAACTCTTCCCTTACCTCCCTCAGGGGTTTGCATGAAGAATGGTGAGCTCTCTGGTCCCTTCCCAGCACTGTTATAAGCTTGGATAGTTATCCGATATGGTGAGTTGGGACGAAGCCCTTTAACCTCACTTTGCTGCTCCCATTTCTGATCCACTATCACCGTCCCATTACTATACGATAATAATGATTGGAGCTGAGCAGTTATTTGGTAGCCCAAAATAGTCCCATGCTGAAAATCTGCTTCTGGTGGCTCCCACTTCACCAGGAGGGATGTAGGACTGAGAGAAATAGCTGAAATATTTCTCGGAGAGCCGGATGGGGCTTCAGGCAAGGTCACAACTATCAACGGCTCCGTTGGTAAGCTCCCTCCAATATCATTCCATGCGAATAATCTCACTTGATAGTTGGTCACTGGAGTGAGCCCTTCTATTGCAGCATACGTCTGGGGATACTGCACGCTCATATTGAACACTTGATTGGATGTGGACGTCTCCCTCCAAGAAGGAACTGGCAAAGATGGTGAGGTTCGCCACTCCAAAATGAATTGGTTGATTGGAACCAAAGACTTTGTAGATTTTGACCACCTGAGACGAATAAATCGAGATCCAATTTCCTCCACGTTAAAATCTTCAGGAGAAGTGGGTCTCGCTGCATATGGACAAGAGAATTATTTATATCATGATAAAAAACACATAAAAGCACAAACGAAAAGAACCTCCAAAATGATAATGAGACTAACCTTTGACTTCCAAAGTGATCCTATCTTCATTACGTCCATATTGATTGGAAGCGAGGCAGACGTACACATTCGAGTCATTCATATCAGTTTGCTCGATGTCTAGCTGAGCCGAGAGCACACTTTCATTTAACTCAATCACCTTCTGAAAAATCTTTCTTCTGGGCTGATAACCAATCTGTTGAGGAGACTCGATCACGGTCGAGTTCTTCTTCCAGATCACTTCGATCGGCCGATCCCCTCGAATCTGGCATTGCAGAGAGGCAGTGCCTCCTTCAGCCACCACCATGGTTTGTAGAAAAGCTGAAATCTTTGCTGGAACTGAAAATGGTTTTTATTTTAACTGACCTTTCCGTATCCTACTCTTTGTCTCCTCTTTAAATGTCTTATGAGAGGGATACGGGACTTACTGATAACGTCAAGTCGAATTGATTTAGATATCCCGTTTTCGATCCCATTGGTAGCCTCACAGATGTAGGTGGAGGAGTCCTTTTCATCCACTTCAAGCAATGTTAAAGTTCCATGTTGCCCCAATTCATATTTACGGTTTGTATGGAGCTGGATTTTTATTCCATTTATCTCTGCACATTCAATATACAATTTAAATTATTTTCTGCACATAAAACAAATGAACTGAACACAAAAAGTTTTCTTTGCTGGTACCCTTAAACCAAGAAATGTTTGGTGGAGGCACCCCATATGCGGAACATGAGAGTGAGTGGTCGCTTTTTAATATCACTTTTGCATTTTCTGGAACTTTGGTCCATTTTGGAGGAACTAAATTTAAAATGGCAACATTCTAATGATTTGGATTTTTAAAACGACTTAATCCGACACAAGCTACATAAGATACACGTTATTGTCATTGGGCTCCCAACCTCTCACTTCCAACTTTGCAGACTCTTTGACAACTGCGACAGCATTGGATACAGAGCAGGTATACTCTCCGCTGTGATTCTCCTTCAGCTCATCAAAGATGAGGAAGCTGATGAATCTCACTCGATTTTCGCTGACATTCAGGTAACGTGGAATAGGTTGTCCATCCTTCCACCAGCTAATTGTAATGGGGAGGTCCCCACTAATCACATTGCAAGACACACTTGTCCTTTGTCTCTCCTTCAAATCCGAGTCAAATTTGAAGGCGGAAATGACCGGAGGGTCTGAAAATAAATTGGTAATGTCAAATGCATGCATTCACTAACAAGCTTGTTCTAGAGAAAACACTCAGAGCAAACACGTTTTCCAACTTACTCATAACGTTAACATGAACCGTGCCGGTGGCCACCTCTCCTTTCCTATTTGTGACTCTGCAGGTGTAGCTTCCTTTATCTTGTTCTGTTGAAATCTTTCCAATTTGAAGAGTGCCGTTGGGAAACACGGTAAACCTCGGTGGAGTTGTGGAACCACTTTCCCCCTCAGTTTCAATAATAGGCCGGGAATCCTTTTCCCAAACAACTTTGCTCACCGGAAACCCGCCGTAATAGCATGGGATTTGGACAGTTTCCCCTTGGACTAGGGTGAGTGGTCCCATTTCCTTTACAAATATTGGCCCTGACATGAAAAACCCAGAAATAAATTGCAATGAAATATTGCAAACAAAGAAGGATTTTAACCTCTGCCAATTTTTTATTATCCTCACCGTAAACATTCAGCCTTGCTGCATGAACTGTAGAATCCACAATGTTTGAGGCTGTGCATTTAAACATTCCACCATCCTCCACCCTTAATTCTGAAATGTTGAGGTTGCTTACAGTCATTTCGCCCTGTTGGCGGGTTCCAAGAGAATATCGAGAGCGTTGACTGTGAAATCCTTTAAAATCCGACGCGGAAGTGGTGGTGAGACCCAAGCCATCTGATAAGTTAAGTCCGTCAACCTCCCAAGAGATTTCAGGAGTGGGGTTTCCCACAGCAGAGCACTTGAGTGAGAGACTTGGGCCGGGTTGAAGGCTTTGTGAGATAAATGTGTGGACAAGTTCCGGTGCGGAAGCTTAAAAAATCAACATGAGCGATATTCTTTTGATATTCCAAATTCTCCAGTCAGGTAGTTGACCTGCACTAGCATCCCAATTCCTAATGCATATGTATTTTGAGTCTTACATGGAAAAAGCAAAGTTCCTCCACTAGTGGCAGTGGCTTCCTTTGTAAAACATTGGTAAACACCTTGGTCCCCGAGCTGGGCATTAAAAATAAGTAACTTTTGTAAAGTCGTCCGAATCCTATTCCCATCTTCCGCTACTAGCTTCCCATTCTTGAACCATTTGAAAACCGTGGTTGGGAAAGAGGCTAGACTATTATCTTTCTCGATTCTGCATATGAATTCCACTGTCTGGCCAGTTTGGGCTAGAATCCTTCTAGGCTCAACGCTAATCTTTGGGATGGTGTGATGCGTGGCTGATATGGAATAGTTGATGAAATAGCTGCCAAAAGCGTTGTGAGCTTCGCAGTGATATGTTTCGTTGCTACTGGAATTTGAAAGCTGGAGGAGAGGCCCGGTCGAGCCAAGCTGAATTACTTTTTCAGCTTCCCCAATACCACCATTCAATATTGCAGGTACGCGTTTTCCCCACCTTTGAGCAAACAGCAGAATACATATCCAAGCAAATTAAAGAACATTGTGACCAGGATGATGTACGATTTCAAAAATGACATTTTCCATTTTGAAATATCTAAGAGAAGAAAGGCGTAAATGGTTTATGATGATGAGAAACGATCTTTAAGAAAACCTCTTTCTTATCGCCAACTTTCCGCTTCATAAATTGTTCCGATCATAAATTCTTCCGCCGAACGTAAACAAATTTATCAAAGGATACGCCCAGTATGAAATCTGAGATTAGATAAGAGCGAGAGAATGGCTTTTTTATTACCGAAAAGCGGGGCTTGGACTCCCTTCTCCTAAACAGAGTAGATCAGTTCTGCTAATCTCTCTGTACGCCAAAGATCCAGGCTCACTTTCTTCACAAATAACTTTCTTGGAAAATTTGGATTTGGGTGGTACTGCTCCGCTTCCACCAGAACTCTTTTGAGATTTCAGGAGGAATGGCGGACTTGTCATTATTCTTTTATTGAGTTTGTTCTGGGCTATACAGGAAAAGAGTTGTTGGACCTTGGCTGATAATATGACAAGGGAGCCGTCACAGCTCATTTGGTATCTGAAAAAAGGTATTTGAATTCGATGAATTCCAATTTGTAAATACATCCAATGATTTTTGCTTTCTGTCCTCTATCCATCTTTTTTAATTTTCCATTAATCCGTTAAGAACCTCAAAAGTTTAAAAAAAATCAGCAATAGTTGATCCCTATTTTTATTTTTAGCTTGTTGTTCTTACTTGCTTTTGTCAATCTGGATCTCCCTTTCATGTCCAAACTGGTTAATCTCCTTCCATGCGACTGCGTGAACAAATGGGGACAAGGCGCTTGGACTCACTACACATTCCAACATGGCAGGGCTTCCTTCCACCCACTCCCCAATTGTTTTGATGGCCACCTCAAATGAATGATCCAAGACTATTTGTAAATGACAAGAGAGAAAACACAATTCAAGCGTAAAGTATTTTGTACGATGTTTACTGACAGTTGAGTTGAAGGAACGCTTGACTGGTAAACAAAAATATATGAACCGTTTTTTTGCTTTTTAGCTTATACTGGGTTGACCTGAGGAAAGTCTGCATTCTCAAGATAACATGTTTGGTCATTGTTTATTTGAGGAAAACAGTCCCAGGGATTTATCTCAAGATAGAAAGCAATATGTTTACTGTAAATTTGTGTTCACGTTTGAAAAAAGTGTGAAACAAGTCGTGTCACTTGTCCTATCTGTCTGCTAACATGTGGACGTGCTTTGCTTCAAAAATGAGAGTGGACACGTTCAACAATTTCTTTCAAGTGATGGTTCTACAAAGCAGTGAGAGGAACTTACTAGCACGAACGCTAAACACGGGACTAAGGAACGTGCCCACAGGATTCCTCGCGGAGCAACGATACGCCTCTGCATGTATGGCGGGGATGTAATGTTCAGGGGAGAACGGGCTAAAATGAAGGGAACCGTTTTGAAGCTGTTCCCTACCAAGTTAAAATTTAATTAAAAGTTAAATTTAGTGTATTTCAACGATTTTTGAAGATTGCTTGAAGTTAGGTTTCAACCAAAGGAAAATCCTTACCGGATTCCGGGAATTCGGGGGAGCTCCTCCCCCATTTTATCCAACCACGTGATGGACAGTGGGGGTGGTCCTTGAGATAGGCAAGACAGTGTTAGTCCGACACTATTCGAAAAATGAGTCAGTGAATAAGGGAACCGTATCAGTTCGGGTCCATCCAGCACCACTAGAGTCGCTCCACCTGTATCTACAGCGGGAGATTTTTTGAAGAGTTAATAAAAATAAATAGCATGATTAAATGATAGCAAAAATAAACAATGTCAGTTGTACCAAATATATGTAAAAGTTGTAAAGACTACGAGAAAATGAAACTTCAAGATTGTAACTTTACAAATCCCAGATTACAAACGGGAACAAAGAGAACGGAGAATTGGATTATACCTTTCCATCTTCCATTTTACTCAGCTCTTTTGCTTTTGTTTCGCGTGTGATTCTTGTCAAGAAAAGACAAAGGAAGAAAGCAATCTCTTCAGAGCGTGAGACACCATTCCAAAAATGTCAGTTGATAACAGACACAAAATTACTTTTGATCTAATATAATCCCATGTTCCTGTTTATTGTACTATATGTCGGGTCTTTATGAAAATGATATGATAGGGATAATTTATACGATTTAATCATAGAGAAACCTGACCAGATGTGTTTAGATGTTAATAAATAACGGAATTTTCACCTATCATCATAAGTTAATTAATTTTAGCTAAAGATATAACTCATTTATCTCATCTCATTCCCATAAAATATCTGCAGTAAGTTAAAAAATTGGAACACCTTAATTAAATATAAATCTTTACTTACCTAAGGAAAGTACGGCGCTGAGAAGGACCAAATGCCATATCCACATTTTGACACCTTTCACCTTTTCGGCTTAATCTAATCCCAGCGTATTCCTGTTTCTTCCATCAGCATATTGTATTTTTACCCGACTCGACTCCTGTGGAAAGAAAATGATAAAGTACAAAGTCCACCAGCATGCTCTCTAACTTCAGCGTCAGGTTATCTAGTTAGAGCCAGACCTTTATAGAGTTGGCACAAAAAGCATTATATGGAACTCCATCTGTAGTTAAATCCATTTGTTTACTTTTGGTTTTCTCGGATAATGCGAAACGTGTTAAAATAGCCCAATAGGAAATTCAGAATTGGCTTGCTTTTATGTGCAAAGATGTAGGGAATCTAATCTTCAATATTACAATTTTATTTGCTATGATAATGCTCCAACCCGAAGCTTCCATATTAGGGTAAAAAATATTTGCAATAGGGATTTACGGAAATTTTCATTAGATCAAACGACGCGAGCTCAGCTCAAAAGCGACGACATCTAGAAAGGAAATGTACCGTGTCAACTTAAAACGGAAATATGATCCCACCTCATTCGTCACGTTCACCCCAATCTTCCCATTGTTGGTGCTTCCCATTCCAAACTATACTTAAGAAGCGAGAAAGCACGTAAATAGGCCTATTTAAAAATACATATATTATTGAGAGGTTGATGATCTTCTCCATTGCTGTATGACTCGGTTGAAGAAAATGCAAACAAGATACTTTCCGGAGCTTACTTGTCCCTTCCAACATATAACATCCTGCCTCAATTTGAACTTTTGAAGCTTTTTGAAAGTTAAACTTTTTCAATTACTTTTCTTTTGTAAATAAAGCTGCCTAGAATAATTTCCAATTTCAATATCGCCTTTTAAGCTTTAGATTGCGCTAGATAAGAAAATCTTCTCAAAAATCGTGAAAGTCATTCAACCCCGTTTTATACGACCATTCCATAACTTGAACTATTCAGCTAGATGATAGGAGCACAACGGGAACGGGAGAACTCGTTTGTCCTCATCTGATAACTTTTTCAATTAGACTAGCTCATCATCCCAAGATGGAATACAAAATGGGGAATTTGTAGGTATTTTATTTAAATTGATTGGAATGACATGCGATCATTATGGTGCCCCTCTTCCCATCCACACACATTCCAGAGAAAATCATGCCGTGGATAAATCGAGATGGAGAAAGTTAGTCTGAACAGCCTTCAGGTTCCCTTCCAAAAATAGAATCTGTCTCGGCTTTTCTCTTGGATTGCTCTGCTGTCTAATGACGTTCATTAAACTGAAAGTCGTGTGGATGGATTGGATGGGTTATTGATATTCACACGGCACTCAACTCAACTCCTTCTCTTATTCCATTCCATCTCATTTGATCCCACGAATACAACCCGGAATTCAGGAGTTTTTGCTAGACACAAAATTTGCTTTCATGATGGTGCTGTGCTGGTATAAATTCACTCGTCCCTTTTCACACTTGATTTTCTTTATTAAATTCCGCACATATGTTTCATTCAAAAATTAGTCCTTTCTCCCCTCAACATATATTTAACTGCCGGAATAGAATACATCAAGGGAAAGCGACCGGTGAAGCTCACCCCCAATAATGTGTTTTCATGTTTCCATACATAAATTAGGTTTTGCGTGGCAGATTGCACTGGAATTCAAATTGGAATTTGGGATGGGGTAGGAAGTGTAGCGGAGCAAGTCTTGATTAATTAAATTTTCCTTTCGAGTGAAAGCAGTGACTTATGGTAGAGCTTGTGATCTTACCAGCATAAATCCTTCCTTCTCCAGCTACCTTACATGTATACCTTCATTACATTGTACCGAGGAATTTCAGCATTGTCAATGAATGGACATTAGCGACTTTCCAGTTGCTGAAATTTTAGCAGGGATGTAAATCGAATCGAATATCATTTGCGATAAAGTCGGTGTTAATAGGCTAGCTATAGCAAAAAAAAGAAGTAACATAAATACGTTACTTCGGAGACTTCTAAAAAAATTATAAACTGTGGTCAATATTAAAGTACAAAAAAGAGATTATGGGGATGTAAGACTGGCGGGATTTTACAGAGCTTGTTAAGAGAATGATGAAAAGGCGATGAAAAGTTTTAGATAAGTAAGTATGGTAAATTTGCATTCTTTAACTTACCGGCAGCAGGTGACAATTCCAAACATTTAGGATTGTACCCTTTACATATTTACACTCGCGGAAACTGTTGTAGAGTTTGCACAGACAAGTAAAACGCTTACAAAGTCAGTGAATGTTTTGGAGACAGAGATAAACATGCAGGGAAACAAATGAATGAAAATGAATGAACCACTTTCGCAGAAAGTTTCTTTACAAACCTTTTTGAAATGATGAAAGTTGTATTCAATGCAATTTGTGCAACATTTTGGGAACTAGAACTTTTTTCTAATTGGCATAGTTCATGAGCTGGCTGGAATACCAGGGCATATTAAATAACTGTACACCTTTCTACTTGAAGTTCACACAATGTCTGTTGTTTGGCCTTTAACCATAGTAGATTTTTTGTAAAAGTGTTTTATGCACGCAACAAAGCAGATAGTCGAATGAAGTAGAAAGCATTAAAATACTTCTAACATTTACAGCATTACACATTTTCTCCTCCTTCTGGTGATAATGATAACAATGAGTGAAAGAAGATCCGTTGCTAGGATGATGATGATGATTCGATATGATATGATGATGATGCACAGCCTCCAGTCCCTTTTCCTTTGTAATTTGGGAGTAACGCACCAAGCGGGGAGATGATAACAGTACTGATATGATATATTATCTTTTTCCCATCTCAAAAAAAGAAGGCACATGCTTTTCTCCCTGCTTTTGCTTAATGATCCCTTTTAGCGCTGGATGCTGAAAAGGAGGGGGAGAATAAGTCATGTATACGACAGGAGCAAGCCAGAGATATATTTTTCTCATTAAAATGAGATGAAAAAAGAAACTTCTTACTAAAGATAGAAAGATGTCGTGCCAAACCTAACCAACAAGACCGCACAACTAGCACAGGACAAGAACCACACGAAAGTCATTACCACGCAACCATATAACCACTTCAAGCAACTCGGTTTCTGTCTTTTCTTTGGAGGTTTTTAGAGAAAACTAGATTAGATATTACGGCTATTGTATTGTCTATTATAAATATCCTAGCACAATGCAGACTGATGATGGAGGATAACACTCCGACTGTAATTAATGAATGATTGTGAAAGGAAGAAATGGTTTCGTGATTCCTGACACGTGCTGAGTATCAGATGAGAGGAGGAAGTTCTGCAAACGAAATAATAAGATTGTTGTCTTTTTGTTGTCTTCCGCTCAACTCGGAAAAGTTGATGGACGTTGGTGAAAGTGAAGAATGAGAATGTTTAGCTTGGCAGTGGCACTGAAAGCAGCAGTCCTTCCCTTACGGTAGCTGGAACAAGACTGAGCTGAATCCAGATATTTACTGCGGTTTAACAGGATACCCCATCATCATGACTAGAGTAAAAAGAAGGAGAAAGTCGCCGGGTTAAACTTGGCATTTTTCTTATTTCTAGTCTTAGAATATCCATGCCAATTGTCGTGAGTTAAATTTTTTTAAATTAAAATTGAGCACTTTATAATAATGACTATGGTGATTATTAGGATCATTGTGAACCATTTCACCCATCTTCAATTTTGCATGCTAATTGTGGCTACTCTCTTATCATTATCGTGATCATCACGGTAAAGAAGAGGGGAGAAGAAAAATGTTTAGAGGATGCCGCACTAGAGAGTTTTTTAGAGCAAGTTGTGCCGAAAGACGTTATTCCACGGTAACCTAAATTGTACAAATTTTGAACAATTAAAATTGACTGTATAGTTTTGCAAGCAGGGTGCGTTTGTAGCTTTCCACTGTTATTTGCAACAATGCCTTTCCGGACATATACGTTTGTGCTTTCTCCAATGAACCCTAAAATAGTTTCTAAATTGCGTTGAAAAATTTATCTGGAGATCTGGTAATGGGTTTAGGTAGAAGAAAAAATGTGTACGGTCAAACTATAACAAATAGCCTAATGATCAGTATGCGGACGGAGGTTTAAGCGTGGAAAAACCCAAATCAATTGGAATTTATATCAAGATGAATATTTCATATATCTTCCTATCTATTCCATTTAGGCCAATAGCTGCAAACGTATGGAAGATTGGTTTCATTTGTACAACTCACGGAACTATTCTTCAGTCCACTTGATAAATCAATTCATGATATAGTAAATGTTTTCTTTTCGTGGGTTTGCTAAAGTTTATTTAGTTTTCGGAGGGAAAGTAAATTCAGCAAAGATATACAGAAATGACGATGAGGTTGGAGCTGGAAGAAACTTGGACAAGTTACTAGAATATGGGAAGGAGATGAAAGGAAAAAATTTAAGGAGCTCCCTGTGGACTCCATCATAGAAAAAGGAAAACAAGACGAAAAAATCAAGATTGGGATGAGGATGCCCTTTCCTTAGTTCTTCAACAAATGGAATCTTTTCTTTATCTTTTCCGTAAAAGAAACTGCCCTCATCGTTCTTGCTCACTTTCCATTCATCTTTGGTGGTTTATTTTGGTGATCTTTATTTTTACAACGTTTACAATTCACCCGGTAAAAAATACAAAAGCAAGTAGAAAAATGTTTTGATCTTTCTTTTGCTCTTTCCCACAAGAATACCCATTTACCGCCTTTTTTTACTCCCCAAAGTCTGTTTCACCCATTTGCTCACCATTCATTCCAGCCCAAAACCACAGCTGCGTGTCGTAAAAACCTGTATATTGTTCATATTTCAGTACAGTACTGACTGCAGTGCGCAAAAATATTTAAAATGAAATTTCAATTTGAGCACTGTTCTACCCTTATTTGTAGCGAATTCTAGAGTAATGATAAATTGATAAGGGAAGATTATAGAAAAATGCTAAACTGGTATGATAATGTTGTTACAAATCAGTTTGCCTGGTGGTTTTAAATTGGAAGGATTTTTTCATCCGGCTATCAAGTAAAAAGATGGGGAGAATGGGTAGAGTACATTCTATTCTGATTCTGACAGCGAGGCCTTTCCAACCACTTTCAAGAATAAGGTCATGTCATTAGTGCAGCAAAGAAAGAAAAAAGGATCGTCTTTTTTGAAAAATGAAATTTTTACTTTCTTTAGAACCATTTTCCGTGTAGGAACTAACTTTATAAATTTTTATGGCCCCCTTGATATTATGCGGTTGGGTATAATGCTAAAACTTTAAACCCCCCAAGTTTTTTGGCTGAATTAGTGGAGTCCTTTACTTTACCAGCTTTGAGATATATATCAGGCCAGACCATCAAGAATCGAAACATGCTACAGGGAAAACGTTCTTCGGTTATATTCTCCTGGCATATAATATGCTGGTTACGTGAATCCTGATAGGTATAATAAAAAAAGCGGAGGTTTGGATAAAAAGCATAAAATATTGGCATTCAGTAAGTAATTTTCATACAACGTAAACCATAATGCAAAAATCATACACACCTATTATTTTAAATGTAACTCTGGAGATTTTAATTGCCTTTTTTAAGTTTGAAAGACATTCTAATGTAAACCAAAACTGTAAAAAGCATGTTGCAATAGCACGTGCCAACAATACATATACTTTAATTATAATTAGTCAAAATTACAATACACTCGCCATCATTTTGTCAGCTACAAAGTTGAGTTTGGTTTAAGGAACGCATATTGAAAAGTTGGACGGATGTTTACAAAGTTGTAACTTTTACTAAATGCTCCATCCTCCATCCTATTAGCCTCCCGCCTTCCCATTAAGGGATACAATAAACACGTGAGTTTAGCGTGGAAGACATTTATGAAAGGAGAATGAATGGAATCATGCCCAACTTTCGCTACCACATCCCATTTATCGACATTACGACTCTGCCACCACCAGCTCAACAAACCGTTAGGCATCGCAACGGCACAATGAAATAAGTAGAAGAAAAAAGTTATAATCTCCCCTGGGTATAAAGAGCCAGAGAAAAACTTCCATTTTAACCCGAGACATGTCTATATTTACTTATTTTTTTGCTTCACCTCCCACAATTTTCATCACTGCATTATCTTCGCTCAACTAACCCAAGCGGGTTCCTATTCTCAGTAGATACATCCATCTACTCTAATGCCGCCTGAGATGGGGCTTTGGAGTCGGCAGAAATTGAGTTGATGATAGAGTTGCTGAGTGAGGAAAAACGGAAATTGGGTTTTTCACCTTCCACTTTTTTTTGCCTAAATGCCTATACAATTTCCAACTTTCCCTTGCAGCGTAACCAACCATACCCAAGATGACGGAGCCATCAACATCCTACCAGCATCATAAGAGCTACAAGGATGAGGGAAGACACATCTCTTCTTCCAACCAATCCATTTTATTCAAAGTGGTCAAAAAAACACAGCCACATCCACTAAACTTGTAATGTTTTTACTTTGCTCAGCAAAATTCCCAAAATATATTTTTTTTGTTCCATCGTTTTGGGAACGATGCTTTGGAGAATGGAAAGTTGAAAAAAGAGCGTCATTTTCCTCTTCATGAATAATAGAAAAGATTTCATGAGAAACGTGCGGAGGTGACGAGGAAGTTTTTTGTGATTATCACTGAAGTGGATACCATTTTTTTTCTAGAGAGGTTTGCTTATGGAGAAAAGCAGAGTCGGAAAGTAAGTGAGTTAGTCCTTCATCCTTCCTTGCATTTAAAATATCCCATTTGCTTTTTTCCTCCCTGTCTTAAATGTGGTTTTCAGAAGCAATTCCTAAAGGCAATTACAATGTGGACTTGGAGTGTGAAATGAAGTTGGAGTCACATTTAAGCCGGGAATTAATATTGCATTAGCCCCAACCCTTCCCCATCAACGTACACGGGCATCATCCTTATCATCTCCTTACAGTTCGTGATTATGATAATGGCTATAATAACCTGGGTTATCTTGGCAAAAAAGTCAAGGTAAAGAGAAAATAAGAGAATTGGATTCGGTCGTCGTGAGGTATCTGCCTTTTTATTTCACCTCCACCCTCCAAAGGTGTACTTGAAGGGAGAGGGCGAAGCAATAATCTTATTCCCATCACCATTCCTGGCATTACGTGATGTGAGCCTGATAATGATCCACCTTCTCACTTTCCCCGACCTATTTCGTTTCACGTGGATCGAGCCTTGAGCATTCTACTCCTGGAGCAAACAGCACGTTTTAAATTTCAAATTGGAAAAAGGTGTTTGGAAAGTTTGTGAATTTTTCAGGAGGGATGAGCTCACATGAAATGTAAAATTTATAATATGCTCGAAAACTAGCAAGCTGAAATGATATTTGAATCCCTTGAAAGCAATTTCCCGTTTTATCAAGTGAAAGAGAACACGAAAAGATGAGAGTAGCATGAAGATATATTAGGAAATGGTAAAAGCTGTATGGGGCATTTTGTTACATACTAAGTGATGGACGGCGAGTCCGACTGGAAAGGTTTGCATGTGTGGAGCCTGAGCACTCCCGGAAATAAATAGGGATAATGAGCAAAAAGTATGTTGCCCCGCGGAACTTGCAAATATTGACAAACCGTAATAACGCTTTTATGTGCTCTTTTATGTATGTCCCATCCTAGTGGGAAAGGAGAAAGCACAGACAAACTGGAAGGAATTGAATTGAGCATGGACCAAAATCCATTGTTTACCCAACAGCTTACAGATCGCTACTAAAATGGTTTGGAATTTCGGGAATGGGTGGGAAATTAGCTTGCAGTGGGAATTATAGACTATTTTTATGTGTGAAGCATTTGAGGATTACTGTCTGTTTTTGGCCCTTCCTGCCATCTCATCTCCATTATCGTATTCCATATTGCTCCTATTAAGCAGGAAAATATTTGCAGAGACACAAGTGGGGAAAGTGAAACGTGCCATGGTATTCTTTTCCAAGGTGCTTAAGTAAATGTAGAAGGGAATGGACGTAATATTGGCATAACGAACCTTTCAGCATTTTCTATGTAACTATTTTTCCAAAGATGGGTGACGTCAATATCTAAGTAGGCATGATGGTGTAGTGGGAAATCAAGTAGAAATCATATTTTTTAAAGGGAGTTGACAGAATTGTAATTGGGAAAATATTATCAGCTTATAGCTTGTTTTCTTATAAAACTCTTTGCTCTATCTGAATTTGGATTTGAAACTTAATTTTTTGGTTCACAGCTCCTTGTAATACGGTTATTATAGGGGGAAATATAAGAAGAAATTGATATTCACACCTCACTCACTTCTTACTGGCCTACGATCAATCTAGCTACATACATGCAATCAAAATTTGAAATTGGGGTGAAAAATCTTATTTTCATGCCACAAATATTAAATTTTGCGTTCATTAGCTTCATTAGCTATTTTTTCATCTTGTTCCTACTGGCCAGAGTTGAGTCACTTTCACTTTCTTCCCCTGATTTATCTAATTCTCATCACTCTTTGCGGTTCGTTACGACCCACACATCTTTCTAAAGTGCCAAAAGGCTGGAAAAGAAAGGAGTGAGTTTGCAGAAAGAATGAATAATCCATTAATTGAATTTTCGCTTCAATGAAAACATGCTTTCGCCATTAGTTTGACTTACTAACGTATACAACATATGATCAG
>JAQGAH010001139.1:0-18078 GCA_034696885.1 Lepidocyrtus paradoxus | reverse complement strand
ATTTCAGGTCAATCTACTCAGAGGGACGGACACAGCTGCTCAGACCGTTTGATTCAATTATCTCGGGCATATCTGTAAATAGTAATTCAATACAAAGCATAAACAAGATGAGCGGATTTCCGCAATTTAATTCGACCGTAAAGAGGAAATATCTATTTTGCTTGGAGGATTGCTCAAGGAGGAAGGAAGCATTTATGGATGGATTTTCGAGCGTTTCTGTAATTTACAAAACTTTAATGTTGTAAATGTTGGCTACTGCTGGTCTTACATTTTCTTTTTCTCGTTGAGCTATTGGTTTTATGGAAAAGGAAGTGTCGTAGTCCGAATTCAAGACTTGGGGCCGGTTTGAGTAAAGTAGCTTCAATGAGCACAGTTAATTATTGGGACACCTGTCATGAACTCGTAATTATAGTTTGTTAAACAATATTATGCACACGCATGGTTTATCCGGTTTGATTTAATGAGATGGAAACTTTAAAGTATTCCTGTTACGCAAAGTCAGTTTTCTCTCGCAGCACTATTGATATGCTTTCAGGTCCAATGTCGTGCAAAAAACACGTAATACCTCTAATCTATCTAATTGTTTCTACAAACAATGTGGATTGTAACATTGTCTAGATGTTTAATTAGTTTGTATTAGTCGGAATTAAATATTTTAGTATTATTGGTAACCATCCGCCAATTTCTTGTTATTGAATCATTACCATAATATATGTAGACCTGATTTAAGTATCAAGTAAGTAAAATTTCTCTAATCCAAAGACAAATGTAATTGAAAACATAATTATGATTTTTTAATAAACCATCGGTGTTTTCAAAAAGATGGTCATCGCGATGGAATCGTAACGATAAAGATGAAAGATGAAAGATACTTCATCTTTCATCGTCATCTTTTATCGTAGAAGGATTTATGGAAACTATCGTTCATCGTCATCTTTATCGTAGAAGGATTATTAGGACTATCTTTTATCGTTATCTTTATCGTAAAAAAAAGATTTTCATTATCTGCTTACTACGTATTTATGTATTTCTCGTACTTTTTTAATCCTTTTATGGTCCATGCATAAAATTTACAGGTATAAACCTGAAAATATTACTGATATTCGTATTCAATTCATAAAGCAAGATGGATTTGCCTTCTTTCTCAAAAATTCTCGTTATCGTTCATCGTTGTCTTTATCGCAAGGTGAAAATTCTCGTTAACGTCCATCGTTATCTTGATCGTAGTTCCTCCGTAAAAAGTCATCGTCCATCGTTATCTTTATCGTTTGGAACAAAATAATCCATCTTTCACCTTTATCTTTCATCGTCAAGACCATCGTTTTGAAAACACTGTAAAACCATAATAGTTAGCAATTTTGTCACTACTCACATTTTTATTTATTCGGAGGTTCCACGCTGGCTTGTGTAGTTGGTAGTTTCAAATTACGGTGTAGAGGAAACGGTTAAACGTCCTTCCAAACTACATAGAACGTTTACTTTTTTTTACTTTGCATACTCCATAACTTTGTGTTCCAAGGGCTAAAAATTACATTAAAATATACATAAACTTAACATTACTAAAAATCTAGGCTTAAAGGAATACTGCATATATGATGTTTATATCCATATTTTCCCTATCTGTAATAAATCGTTTGGGTTCGGGGCCCGGGCTCACCTCCAGGAAGAACTACGTATGTTCAAAAATTAATATCCTGTGGTTTATTAAAAATATACGCATTAATATCGGAATATCGTATATAACTGTATTACTGTATGAGGTGTTGGATCTGGATGGTTTACTTTGAACTGTCAAAAAAAAAACAATTATTTATCTTTTTTCTAATCAAGACTCAAAATTGCGTTTAGAACAACCTAGTAAATACTTTTCAGATGTAGAATTGTAGATATACATAAGTTGCCTCACACGAACACTCTTTACAGAAATAGTTGAGTCGGAGACAAACTTTCTTTGCTTTCACTCAACAATGTCACCCCTAAAACTTATTTTCTCTTCCCTTATTCTTCTCATTTCGTTTGTTCCTCTTTCTATCTCCATATTACAGTTTTCCCAATTGTTGGATTCATTTCAACCCTGTACCTTCACCTACTATCATTATAAAGTCAACGATATTATTCTTCAACCGTCCCATGCAACTATTTTATCAGACCAAATAGCAGGAAATGATGGACGCATTGAAATATTTCGAACGTTGCTGACAGTTTTCCAAACTCATTCCATTCTATTCAGAACAACGGAAGCGAACAATGCGAGCAGAACTACAGTCTATCCAGTATCAGCAGCTCATCGAAAATTTGCGTATTGTACAGTTCAGCTCACGTTACCCTCCTCAGTGTCCACAATTAGAAAAACGATTAACAATAACGACCCAATCGAGCCTGACTATTTGTGGCTTCTTAGTCAGTCCTCAACAGAAGACGTCGTTACTCTTTATCATACAACAAGGCTAATCGGAATAATTGCACCGGGTGTAATATTTGTTGAAGTTCTGGATTTCCGAAAAGTATCTCTCATTTGCCTTGTTTGCAACCGTGGACAAGCTAAACCGGTTCGAATTCCAAGTTTTAAAGTGGGACAGGCTCGACAGAATATTAGGGAATTTTGGATAACACTACATCAGAATATGCATAACGTCAAGATTGGTGTTATGGAAACTGTTGATCTTTACAGGAAGCCATATAATATAGAATGCGGATTTAACAATCCCATCGTCAACACCAATGGCGAGTTATGTCATTTGCTTACGGTGGGGCAAAAATTTAACTTAACATTTGTTGGCATGTCCGTAAAGCGTAATGTGCATTCTGTATTCCTCACTAACCTCCAATATGAAAGAAAAGATGAAATGTATAAATGGGTCGGGGTAAAAAATAGGAAATATGCTTTTTTCACCGTAATACGGGATATAAACCATGTTACAACGCAAAGCCGACTGGATGGAATTGTAAAGCCGTTTGGATGGTCTATTTGGATTGTGACAATTATTTCCAGCGTATCCGTTGCTGGAATATTCACGTGGCAGAAATTCCGGGATAGTTTAGCGGATTGGTCGCATGTGCAGATTATAGAGAACCATGGGGTAACCTGGTTTTCTCTAATGATTCTTCTCCTGAGTCAACCCGGAGTGTCAAATGTGATGAAAAGTGTGAACTGGAAACTGATGCTAACCTGGTGTCAATGGAGTATAGTCGTCCTAGTTGTCTCGCAAGCATATCAAGTCAACTTATTCTCCAGTTTGACATATGAAATTGAGCCAACTGTTCCAGCTACATTAGATTCGTTATTAGATAGTAAAATGATAGTGGGCTCAATAAAAAACTGTAGGAATGGCAGAGTGGGAGTGTCATGTCTACACGAAGTAACTCTGCCCGGGTACCTATCAATTAAAAATGTCAGCCAGGCCAGCATTTTTAGGAGGTTGAATAATTCAGTGCTCTGGTTTTCTGTAAGACACGTAGAGCGATTTGTCGTGGAAGCACTGAAGCACAATATAATTACCGTAGGCAGTAAGGAGGCGACGATGAAGTTACCACAAAAGTTTTCTATTCTAGACTACGAGTCTCACATTGGCTATTTGGAAGTATATTTTCGTCAATTCAGCCCATTTTGGATTTCCAAATCAGTGGAAGTCCCTTCCCTAATGTCAACTTTTTCTGATACCATGTTCGGAAACTATTTTTGTTCCATGTTTGTTCGCACGCTGGCACAAATTTATGAATCTGGCATGTTTAATAAATGGCGTCTTGGATATAACG
This sequence comes from Lepidocyrtus paradoxus, assembly GCA_034696885.1. Classification (NCBI taxonomy): domain Eukaryota; kingdom Metazoa; phylum Arthropoda; class Collembola; order Entomobryomorpha; family Entomobryidae; genus Lepidocyrtus; species Lepidocyrtus paradoxus. The sequence continues at coordinate 14,322 of JAQGAH010001139.1, read as the reverse complement.
CTGGGAGGAAGGCGATAAGCAGTGTTCTACTAAATGTTGAATTAAATAGTAATTCAATACAAAGCATAAACAAGATGAGCGGATTTCCGCAATTTAATTCTACGGTAAAGAGGAAATATCTATTTTGCTTGGAGGATTGCTCAAGGAGGAAGGAAACATTTATGGATGGATTTTCGGGCGTTTCGGTTGAAATTTACAAAACTTTAATGTTGTATTGGTTGACTGCTGCTGGTTTTACATTTTCTGTATTTCTCGTTGAGCTATTGGCGTTATGGAAAAGGAATTGTCGTAGTCAGAGTTCAATACCTGCTTTGAACTGCCTGCTTTGAGTAGAGTAGCTTCAATGAGCACAGTAATTATTGTGATGCCAGTCAAGAACTCGTGATTCTAGTTTGCTAAACAATTTATATTTTCTCTACATGTTCTGTTATTTTAGGTTTGATTTGACTTAAAGTTGTAGAGTTTTGCCTAACCTAAATGGTATGTAGAGAGGAATCAAATCGGTCAAAAGTACAGAATTGTAAAGATTTAATGTGATGACAAACGCAACGGTATTTTATCCATGCTCTGATGCTTACTTGAAAAATATTTCAAACAATTTTATATCAACGAAATATAATTTTTATTCCACAAAAATGTAAATAGTCTTCTGTAAAATGTAAAAGTAATTTTGTCAGGCCTTATCGATCATTAAAAGTAGAAATCATATGCTTGAATAAGGTACATTTTTATTAAAAATTGGGGCATTACGATATTGCCTGTAAGTTTACTACAAGTTCATACCAATACGTAAACTCTAGTAAAAAATGTTTGAATTTTGGCTAACTGGACTACGACAGCAACATTAAATTTACGGTGGTAGTTAAAGTGCTATTAATTAAATTGAAGGGGTTCTGACTACCCATAAAATTGAATGCTCCACACTTCACCACGATACTACCCATCGATTGAACCATCCTAATATATTATACCTGACCTACACCACTGGACGCCGTTCCAACTTAGGACTAAAAGTATGAATACGACGAGAATGTAATGAAATACAATCTTTGTAGCTTGATTTCATCTTTATAAAATGCCGTGTCGAGCATTCGAGTAATATTTATAATTATGGTTGCTGGATGGAATTATGTATATATGAAACAAATAAAAAATGGTAGGTTTGATGTAGCATGCTTATCAGTCACAACATCACCATGAAATTTGTCCTGAGTCTTAATTTAAAACTCTTAAGTCTTGAAGTATGCTGTAACCAGCGGAGTTTCCTCTTTTACATTAGTCTAACTTCCTGACTTTCTCTCTCTTATTAGTTTTATCCATATAACACGATAAAACATGCTATAAAATCATTGATATAACTTAAAAGCAATTAGTATTGTTCAGTACAATTTAATATTTAATATCAGATAAAATTAACTCATAGCACAAAGTTAAAGTAATAATAATAAGGTAGCTAAATACTTTTGCAATCGATCATCAGACAGATACTTTTAATTGATTAAATATTGAATTATTTAAGATTTGAAAAATACCCATCTTCACAGTTGTAACATAAAACATTTATTGGTACATTTACTTATTATAGGCAAGGAAACTATAAAACATAGTTTTTTCAATTTACTTAAACCAAACAAACAAAATTATATAATTCCTAAATGGATAATAAATAAATCTTTTTAGTTTTCATTAATCTAAACTTCATTGATTCAAATTCAGCTTTTCATTTAATTTGACAGAAAGATTTTAGTTTGAGCTTGACAGATATTCATTGTAGCCTTCCCTTGTCCCAGAATAAGGTCCGTAGTCTTGTTTAGGATCAAAGATCCGCATTTCAGCATAGTTCAAGGTCGGGATTAACTTCCACATGTTGGAGTCATAAATGTCGCCATATAGAAATATTTTGAAAAGCTGCAAATTCTTCTCTCCCTCCCTACTAGCTCTCTGCTTGATGTCTTTCATACTATCTCCACGGAATATAAATGAGTCAACTTCAACAATGAGTCGACGAAGGCCAGTGAACATTTGCAAGAAATTATAGGAGAGCACCTTGGCAGAGGTTATCTCCAGAGACTTAACAGCGGGGACATTAAGGTGGCTCCAGTTTGAGATGTTTTCTTCATTCCAAAGTACATCATTTGCCCTTTGAAAATTAATGGACAGATCTTCAAGCGATGGGAAGTTTTGTAGAACTCGAAGTAGGACTATGATACTAAGACGACCGGTAAATTGTAATGTTAACAATTTGAGAGGGGCAGTCAGATCGAGAAGTCTCTCTAAATTTGCATCAGACTTCAGGTCAAATACATAAAACCGCGATAGTTTGACTAGTCCTGTAGCAAAATGGTCTTTCCAGTTGGGCATAAGCATCGAAAGCGCCTTTAACTGGGTAGCGTAAGGAAACATCAGCATGTTCTGAATATCTTGGATTGTTCCATATCCACTACCTTCCATGTTCAAGTCCAGGACGTCAAGAGTCGGGATAAACGGCAGGGGATTTTCTGCCATATAGCTGTGCAATTCCAAGATGTCTTCCTCCTCAACCTGCTGCTCAACCAGGTCTTGTCCAATGATTCCAAGCTGGATTAGATTTGGAGTGTTTTTAAGTGCCTCTTGCAAAAAACGATACCATTCCAAAGGGTCGAGAGCCTCACAAAAATTGCGGATGAGTAGGATCTTAATGTGTTTTCCAAATTGACGAAGCAGCTGGAGCACCTTTTCTGGATATTCCCTATCCAAACCCCAGCCCCACTTTCTGTTGATGCGGACAGTTCCATCAATGAAAGGGCTACGAGTATGACCGGAAAATTTTCGGATGAAACGATCGACCTCGTGCTTATCACTGAACTTGTACCAGCAGTAGTGCAGCTGGGAAGCACGTTTCGAAAACATTAGTTCATTGACACCTCCACACCAGGTTTTGCAAACCTGTCGACAGGTCAGAAGTTCGTTGTTGCTCAGCCATTTGTCCATCAATGGGAGAACCTTTGAACAAAATTTAAGATCCTAATTGAGTAAAAAATCATTCCACAAGCCAAAAATTACTGATTAGAATGGTTTTGAAAATTTGGACCTGGGTAGTTTGACTTTTCGAGTCGGACCTTTGCTTTTAACTTAACTTAACACTCAATACAATATGCAACTGAAATCGGTTGAATAACCTATTTCTATTTTGTCGATTGTTAGGTTGCATTGGTTCCTGTAAGTATTCATTCGTAAACGATGAAATGATGCCCTCCCCTCAAAATCCCCCGAACAATACCTTTTCTACTCGAAAAGTAAAACTATCCCAGTCCACAAATATTCAAAACTATCAGAAACTGACAGTTTATCTCCTGATGTTCAATATAATACTTAATATAATATTCTAATGTCAGTAATATCATTAAACTACTTAATTCTAATATTTAAATATAAACTTGGTTGTACCTGCTCGGACATAAAGACAGGCTTGCTTTCAGTTAAAATACGATCCAAGTATGGAAGTGCGCGGCAGCAATTGACTCGATCCGCATTCTCCACCATGTCCAGAATCAAAAGCCATACCTAATAAAAATTAAAACAAAATCATAATCATTGGTCATGTTTAATTAATAATTAGTACTAATTCTTAAGTAATTCAAGAATTAAAATTAATAACTTCCAAGTTTTAGCCACGGGTAAAACTAATCACGGCTAACAAATTTGCTAACCTCTTCCGGAAAATGGAACTCAAATCGCACCGCCTCCGCTTGACCACGTTCACCTCTTTTCTCTTCCCGAGCAGCAAGTAGGGGAATCTCCTGACTTGCGCTTGGCTTTCGTACAAACTGTCCTGCTTTTGAAACTGGCAGGTCACCTTCAACGTTCTCAGATCCGTTTCCAGCATCCAGTAATTCATCCAACTTAAGCCGTTTGTTTCCTCTATCCCTCCTCGACTCATCATCCTTATCAACACCTCCATTGCAATTATCTTTGTTCTCCTGCTCGTTATTTGGTACTTCCATTATAATTAATTAATTACTGTATTGGACTTTTAGTAAATAGCTGCATGTAAATTGCTTTCCCTAAGAGTACTAATAGACAGAGTAACTGTTTTGGCCTTTTCTATAGTGAGTTCAAAACTCTTTAAACTCTAAAAATAACGCCAAATGTACCTTCCTTGACGCATGTCAACTTGTGACTGACTTGGCAGAAATATTCTAGCTCCTAATTCCTACCGATATGAATCGCAAGGTCCCTGCCTGCATTTTTTAAGTCAAAGTTAAGGGGAAATAGTTTCCAGATAGACGAGAAAAATTAGAAACACGGCACAGTTAACTACTACATTGATATTATTTAATCGAAGCAGCTAATCAATTTACTTTAAGCGGACTACCCTTCAAGTTGTCTTCCTCTCGCCAATACTGTGAATCAAAATACAAGCTCAAGCTAAAGTGCATAAAAGTGACTCTCTAAATTAAGTCTCCGCTGAAAAAAGCACAAATTTGCATCCCGCTAAGGAATCTGACTCAATGCTGTCGTAAAAATGAATACAACGAATATTAATCTCTTTGTTGCCTCACATGGCGTCACTAAACTGTATGACTCCTACCTTCAAGCTCAGTCACAGCAACGTTAAATTATGTTAATAAATATGCAACAGATCATCAGACAGGTTTGAATTAAATAATTTAAGATAAAAATAACACATTTTCGTCGTTGCATAAAAAACTGCATCATTCCCATTTATTATATAGCCAAGGCAACTTTATTCAAATGCAAATATAAAATTCAATTTATTTACCAAACGAAATTAGAATAAAAAATGGGTAAATATCCTTTTTACGATTTCAATTTAGTTTTTCTTAAATTCATTGATTTCATCTTTTTACTTAACTCTACAAAAATGTTTTAATCCTCTTAGCTTGATAAGTTAGATATTATTATATATTCCTAAGCTTCAGCTGTGGTGTGATATGTGAAAGTCCTATCATTCTTACGTGAAGTAAGCTAGAACTCCTTCCCACTAGACCTGTTCAACAACATAGTAAACTACTGCTATTTAGCTTCATTCATTCAAAAACATTGATTGAATTTGTCCTTGGGTCTTTCTTTCCCTACAAAGCAAGCTTCTGAGTATAGGCAAGGCACGTTTCCTATGAAGTTTTGAGGACTTATGAAGAAAAAAGTTAATATTGCACGTTTCTTTTAAAAAAAATAATATTGCGTGTGTTAAATGATCTGGGTTAGCTTTCAAATGGGCATTGTAACCGATTGTTGATGAAATGAAACAGCTCATGTAAGAGCTGGAAATACCGTGACGTTTCCTATAGATTTTTTTGCTAAATAACATGAAGTCATTTAATTTTACCGTTGTAACCAGCTTTATCACTAGGGTTTAAACGATAATAAGTAAGTCATGTATTTCAAACTTAGTACAGGAAATTGAGACATGCATACGATTCCTCCCAAAATTTACATAAATTATGTTTATTTAACATTTCTATATCTGTTAATTCACTTTAGCTTCAATTTTTAAAACAGGCATTATTATCATTGCATAAACAATCCATACGGAAAATAACATCGTTTTGAACGCATGATGTATCCACCATCACCATAGTACTGATAATTGGTGATAATCAGGATTAATAAATTATCTTAATGCTTTATATGTACTAGAAAATTATTGTTATAGTTAGGACAAATTTAAAAACCAGAAAATTGACTAAGAGAGCAACATTAAATTTACGGTGGTACTCAAAGCGCTATTAATTATATTGAAGGGAGTCTGACTCTCCACAAAATTGGATGTTCCAAACCTCACCACAATTCTACCCATCGATCGAACCATCCTAATATACAACGACCTCCTCTTCGCTTCCAAGTTACATCTTCTCGCGACTTCAGAACATTTCTCAGATTCAGTCAACACATTTCCAGCCACTCCAAACATAAACATTGCAAACAAACCATTCATAAAACATAATGGGAATATGGCGAAACCAGGCATTTCAATAACTCCATGCAATTTCACACTTGTGTATAGACATGTTACTTGAAGCACCCAGCTCCCCCAAATTAACGTTGGAACTATCAAATCTTGAAAGTTCTCATTAAAGACCACACCCAAAAGTTGAACCTGTCTGTAAATTTCAAATCCGTCGTTTTGTGAATTCCTCCTCCTATGATGACGGCACCCTTCCAGCCGTCTTCCAGCGTGACATGTGTATTCCTGTATGCATCGTAACAGGACGAAACTAGTATTCCATATGAAGAACATCGTTGATGACGCCATGTCAATCCATATGTAGATTTCAGAAAGAGTAGTTATCACCCGGAAAAGTAATAACCATCCACAAGTTGCTTCAACGCAAGATCCACCGGAGCTCAAAACAAGATGTACGAGAAATGGGGGCATGCAAGGTTTTGTATATAATATTGCTCCAATCAAAGCAGGTATCAGACAGGATGACAAGATTCCGATAATTTGAAGAAATTTCGTCCCCCAGCTGTCAATTTCTTGCTCCGGTTCTGATAAAGGACAAAAGACTCCAACAAATCACACCAACCATGACAAATGCACTGCCTATATAAAATATATATAAGTATTATTAAAAGCCTTACCCAATCGATTATGTTGCTCAAACTGTGCAAAAGACCACATCATTTCAAGAAGTCCATGTTTGCTAACAAGGACAAAATTGAGTCGGACCATTAATGTACCAACTGTCCCACCCACAAACAACAAGGCGAACATTTTCTCGGCAATTTCCATCTTCTTCAAAGTTGCGAGGTAGCTTGTTACCATGACCACAGCGTATAAGACATGAATTGCCAAGTTGATTTGGTAGAAAACCTGTTTCTTTCTAGAATTGACTGTGTTCGGGAGGTAATTTCCCGGTGGCCACTCGTACGGAGTAATGGCCACTCTTTCTAACATCCGGAGATGAAGTTTCATGTATGGAAAGGATGAGACCAACATAATTTAGCAGAGAGCAAAAAATGGCTGAAATGCGGACTTGACGATATGGAATGTTCTAACAAGAGTGTGCAAAAGTAATGACAAAATCCATTAATTTAAGATAGCATAAGGAAGACTGGCAGTAAAGTGGACTTCCATACTAAGCTACAATCAGAATTTACCGTGGCTTTACTTCATGTAATTTACTAATTAAAAACGATTGATTAGAAATAAACTAGACTAGCAGTACATGCTTTGTGCTGGATGGGTCTCACTAAAGCGAAACGAGAATATGACATAACCTACCCCCTTTGCCTGAACGCTTATTGTTTGCAATTGAATCAAATCTAATTGTTACCATGGTTACCAAGTGCAAATTTGGAAGTCATTTAACAAAAAGTGGCAAATGCTTTTAATTTAAAACATCCTCTGGCAAACAAAAATCCCTATTAAGCCTATTTCAGAAAGTAAGTATACCTATTACATATGCCAACAGCCCATGCAAATTTTACGTCCATGGTGAAGAGGCATGGGTCACCCCAATGGGTTGATATTTCCCACCCGTTAACGTGACCCAACACCCCTGTAGTACCACCCTAACAGGAAACTTTAAACTTGACGGAATTGTAGATGAATTCGTAGGTAAGTGTGATACGAATGTAGCGGTAAATTATTTAGTAAATAATCTGATCAACTAACTGCGAAGTAACGAAGTTTGAAACATGTCTGTAATAAAGAAATAACTGCTTTACTTTATCCATAATGAGATCCTTTTGCAAGTAATTGTGAAGTTTTAGGTAATATGTTAAGTTTACTTACCGACTTTCTGTTGTTACCTCATAACAGAATAACATATATGTAATATACGACTTGCAAAAAGACCTCAGACTGTGACAGCAAAATTGAATTTATGGATGTGCAAAATCTATGTAAGTATTATTGATTAAATTGACCTCGCCACCATTTTAAGCATCGACTTCACCATCCTTCTATACAGACGTATACCTATTTACTTTCCAGCTACGTTTTCCAAGTTTGAATTAGCTTGAAAACTTTATTATTTTTATTGAATCATACAGATTTTCATTATCGTGCATTGGATGCTCCATTCTAAGATTCTAACCCTACCATTTGTTCATACATTTAACTGTTACAATACGATAAATTAGAAAATTACAATTATCATACTGCTTAGATTTAGGGCACAATGCGAGTTTATGTAGTTGTAATTGACAAGGAACTTTAAACTTAAGAGAATTGTAAATGAATTTGTAGGTAAGTAAGTTTGATACAAAGCTGTAAACTATTTAATTATTAGTCTGATCAAACAACAGCGAAGCAATCAAGTTGGAAATTTGCACTTATCACATTTGCAAAATAAAATGCTAATCGTAAGTTACATTCGTATTATATTGCTTAGATTTTTGGCAATACGAATATGACAGTGCCAGCATTGTGTCGAAAATAATTAAATAGCGGTATTTTACTTCACTCCGAAGTTTTGCAGTTTGCATTCATCTGAACTGTTGGATAGCGCTCCAAATATGATTAGCAATACAAATCGTTGCAATTAAGTTAAATGAAGATCGCTAACCTCACAGTAACTAATAAAAATAACTTTATCAGCATCCATTCCATTCTTCCAAACTTTGCATTTATTCATACTACCAACCAACTTTTATGCTCTCCCTCTTACTTTTTTGCTTTTTACCTATAAAATGTTTGGAAATTGGTCTAAGAAAGCAACATTAAATTTACAGTGGTGCTCAAAGCATCATTGATTATGTTGAAGGGGGTCTGACTATCCACAAAATTGGATGCTCCAAACCTCACCACGATTTTACCCATCGATCGAACCATCCTAATATACAAAGCCCTCTTCTTCCCTCCCAAGTTACTTTTCGCAACTTCCAAACATTTCTCAGATTGACTCAAAACATTTCCAGCCACTCCAAACATGAACATGACCAACATTGCCTGTATAAAAACTAATGGAAATATAGCAAAACCAGGCATCTCGATGACCCTGTGCAATTTAACACTTGTGTATAGGCACGTCACTTGTGCCACCCATCCAGCCCAGATCAAAGTTGGAATGAATAAATCTTGAAAGTTCTCATTAAAGAGCACACCCAAAAGTTGAACCTGTCTATAAATGTTAAATCCGTCGTATTGAGAATTTCTCTTCCGAAGATGACAGTACCCTCCCAACCTTCTTCTACCATGACATGTGTATTCCTGTAAACAACGCAATAGGGCAAAGTTACCGTTAAAAATGAAGAACATTGGTGTTGAAGCTATGGAAACCCAAAGGTAGATGTCAGAAACAGTTGTTATCACCCGGACAAATAATAACCATCCACAGGTTGCTTCAGCGCAAGGTCCACAGGAACTCAGAATTATATATCCAAGGAATGGTGGCATACAAGGTTTGACATAGAGTATTGCTCCAATCAGAACAGGCATCAGAAAGCTTGAAGCGATCCCCAGAATTTGAAGAAGTCTCGTCATCCAGCTGTCAATTTCATGCTCCGGTTCTAACGGAGAAAATTATTCACGGCAAATTAAATAGCACGATAAAAATAGCCATCCACACCTATACAAACTTGCGACCGGATACAGTTTGGGAAAACTCAACATCCTAGACCAAAAGACAACGAACAGGAGCTTTTATTTTTCCTATGTATGTGGTTGTGGTAGTATCCACATATTTGTCTTACGTAAAAATGAACGTTTTTAATATTAGGTAATTTTGATAGGAAAGCTCATTACAACATTTCTTATTGGTTTTCATATTGAACTTATATAATGCCAACTAGCAATCACAGTTGTCTTCTACATCAGCAAAATTGATTTGGTTCAACACTGGTACTAAAAAAATTGAATCGCTTTTTTAAATATTATAAGTTAAACTTTCATATAAATTTTACATAAAATTATCGTGACGGACAGAGAGACTGCGGAGACGATCTTAGTAACTTGCGTTTCACCTAACGATCGGAAGTTAATAAACTACCTAAATATACGGATTAATATTGCTTAAAGTCTTACCCATTCCATTATGTCGCTCAAACTGTGCGAAAGACCCCATCATTTCAAGCAATCCATGTTTTCTCATATTGACAAAATTGAATCTGAACAATAGTGCAGCAACAACTCCACCCACAAACAACGAAGCCATCATTTTCTCGGAAACTTCCATCTTCTCCAAAGTTGCGAGATAGTTTGTCGCAATGACTACTGCATATAGGACATGAATTGCCAAGTTGATTTGGTAGAAAACCTGTTTCTTTCTAGAATTGACTGTGTTCGGGAGGTAATTTCCCGGTGGCCACTCGTACGGAGTAATGGCCACTCTTTCTAACATCCGGAGATGAAGTTTCATGTACGGAAAGGATGAGACCAACATAATTTAGCAGAGAGCAAAAAATGGCTGAAATGCAGACTTGTTGATCAGGTATGTTCCAAGAAGAGAGTGCGGAAATAGTGACAAGTTCTATTGAAATATCATAAAGAACTTTGGCATTGCTGTGGACTTCCATTCACTACGCTACAATCAGGCTTTACCGGAGCTTTACTTAGTTTCCTTCTTGTAATTTTGTAATTAAAATCGTTTGATTAGAAATAAACTAGACTGTGGTAGCACATGCTGTGCTATGGTTAGGTCTCACTAATTGTAAAACGATATATGACAAAACCTAAACCCTTTGCCTGAACGCATATTGTTTGCAATTTAACCAAATCTAATTGTTGCCATGGTTACCAAGGGCAAATTTGGAAGTCATTTAACAAAAAAATACAAAATCCTTCTAATTTCAAACATCCTCTGGAAAACCAAAATCTCTATTAAGCATATTTCAGAAAGTAAGTACTACTATATGCCAACAGCCCATACAAATTTTACGTCCATTTTGAGGATCTTGAGGAGGCATGGGTCACCCCGGGTTGATGAGGTATTTTCCAACCCGTCAACGTGACCCAACACCCCTGTAGTACCACCCTACCATCAAACTTTAAACTTAAGAGAATTGTAGATGAATTCGTAGGTAAGTTTGATGCGAATGTAGCTGTAAATTATTTAGTTCTTAATTTGATCAAATAACAGCAAAGCAATCAAGGTTGAAAATTTTCTGTAATAAAGAAATAACTGCTTAACTTTTTCCATAATGAGATTGTATCTAACTCCAACAAATATTTTCATCCATCCTTTTGCAAGTAATTGTGAAGATTTAGCTTATATATTAAGTTTACTTACCAACTTTCTGTTGTTATCTCTTAACAGAATAACAGAATACATACGACTTGCAAAAAGACCTCGGACTATGACAGCAAAATTGAATTTACGGATTCGCTAATTTTATGTAAGTATTATTGATTGTAAGTTGACCTCGCCACCCTTTTAAGCATCGACTTCACCATTCTCCTACAGACGTATACCTATTTACTTTCCAGCTACGTTTTCCAAGTTTGAATTACCTTGAAACCTTTATTATTTTTATTTGAAAAAATACGCTATATTGGACGCTCCATATAAGATTATAATATAACTCCAAGATTTGCTCTAATCATATTTACAAAATAAATTAGTAAATTACATTCGTATTATATTGCTTAGATGTTAAGCATTATGAATATGACAGTGCTGGCATATATAACTTTGTAGGAACTTTTGGAATTTACAGAAGGGGAATATTAGATACTGAATTAGATAAGCTTGAGCGCTATATACATAGCTCTAAATTGTTGACTTCACTCCGGAGTTTTGCAGTTTGTGCAATTTTTTTGGATTCATCTAAACTGTTGGATAGCGCTCCAAATATGAATATTCTATATAATACAAATCGTTGCAAATAAGAAAAAAAGAGATCGCTAACCTTACAGTAACTAATAAAACTAACTTTATCAGCACCCATTCCATTCTTCCCAACTTCAAATTTATTCATACTGCCAACCAACTTTTATGCTCCCTCTTACTTTTTTGCTTTTTACCTATAAAATGTTTGGAAATTGGTCTAAGAAAGCAACATTAAATTTACAGTGGTGCTCAAAGCATCATTGATTATGTTGAAGGGGGTCTGACTATCCACAAAATTGGATGCTCCAAACCTCACCACGATTTTACCCATCGATCGAACCATCCTAATATACAAAGCCCTCTTCTTCCCTCCCAAGTTACTTTTCGCAACTTCCAAACATTTCTCAGATTGACTCAAAACATTTCCAGCCACTCCAAACATGAACATGACCAACAGTCCGTGTATAAAACCTAACGGAAACATAGCAAAACCAGGCATTTCAATGACTTTGTGCAATTTAACACTTGTGTATAGACACGTCAGTTGTGCCACCCATGCAGCCCAGATCAAAGTTGGAATGAACAAATCTTGGAAGTTCTCATTAAAGACTACGCCCAAAAGCTGAACCTGTCTGTAAACTTCAAATCCGTCGTATGGCGAATTCCCCCTCCTTGGATGACGGCACCTTCTCAGCCGTCTTCCTGCATGACGTGTGTATTCCTGTAAGCACCTCAAAAGGACGAAACTGCCATTGGATATAAAGTACAATGCTGATGAGACCATAGAAAACCAAACGTAGATGTCAGAAAGAGTTGTTATCACCCGGATAAGTAATACCCATCCAAAGGTTGCTTCAGCGCAAGGTCCACCGGAACACATAATGATATATCCAAGGAATGGTGGCATACAAGGTTTAGCATAGAGTATTGCTCCAATCAGAACAGGCATCAGAAAGCTTGAAGCGATCCCCATAATTTGAAGAAGTCTCGTCACCCAGCTAAAGCTGGACATCTGATACTGATATCTGAAAATTTCAGATCTGATTCAGATCTGATCTGATAAAATTCTGATATCAGAATCTGAAAATTGCGTCACATCTGAATCAGTATCAGAAAATTTGATCTTCATCTGTATCAGATCAGAAACCTGATATCAGATCTGATCAGAATTTTTTTAAATGTATTTTTCCTTGATTTTTTGGCATTATGGCTCCTAATTTTATTAATTGCATCTTGCATAATGAGAATTCAATCCTTCCTAGATTATTTTAACCACGCCATTTGTAATTTTTAGGCATAAATTTGCGTTTTCATGCATTCTTATATACTTATTTCCGATTTTTTACTCATAATTTCGTTTTTGTCAATTAAATCTGATATCAGTTTCTGATCTGATATATCTGAAAATTTTCAGATATATCAGATCTGCGAAAAATCAATATCAGAATCTGAATGTAAATTTATATCAGATCAGCATCTGAAATTTTCGCATCAGATCAGATCAGATCCAGCTTTACACCCAGCTGTCAATTTCATGCTCCGGTTCTAACAAACAAAATTATCCACGGCAACTTAAAAAGCACGATGGAAATAAACTACCTAAATATACGTATTATTCCTTGATTGAAATCTTACCCATTCCATTTTTACGCTCAAAATGTGCGAAAGACCCCATCATTTCAAGCAATCCATGTTTTCTCATATTGACAAAATTGAATCTGAGCAATTGTGTAGCAATAACTCCATCAACAAACACCAACGCCATCATTTTCTCGGAAACTTTCATTTTCTCCAAAGTTGCGAGATAGTGTGTCACCACGACCACTGCATACAACACATGAATTGCCAAGTTGATTTGGTAGGAAACCTGTTTCTTTCTAGAATTGACATTGGCGTTCGGGAGGTAATTTCCCGGTGGCCACTCGTACGGAGTAATGGCCACTTTTTCTAACATCCGGAGATGCAGTTTCATGTATCGAAATGATGAGACCAACATAATTTAGCAGAGAGCAAAAATTGGCTGAAATGCAGACTTGTCGATATGGAATGTTCCAACAAGAGTGTGCGAAAGTAGTGGCAAAGCCCATTAATTTAAGATAGCATAAGAAAGTCTGGCATTGCTGTGGACTTGTCACTACGCCACAATCAAACTTTACCGGGGCCTTACTTCATGTAATTTTGTAATTAAAAGGTTTGTTTAGAAATAAACTAGACTGTGGTAGCACACGCTGTGCGCTGTTAGGTCTTACTAAAACGAAATGGCGTAAAACGAAATTTGGAAGTCATTTAACAAAAAGTGACAAATGTTTTTAATTTGAAACATCCTCTGGCAAACAAAAATCCTTATTAAGCATATTTCAGAAAGTAAGTAGTATTACATATGCCAACAGCCTATGCAAATTTAATGTCCATCGTGAAGAGGCATAGGTCATCCCAATGGGTTGATATTTCCCACCCGTGAACGTGACCCAACACCCCTGTAGTCGTTCCCGGCCCTTACCCCGCGAGGCCCTTACCCCGCCGAGGTACATTACCCCGCCAGACCTTTACCCCGCTAGGCCCTTATCCCGCTAGGCCCTTACCCCGCCAGACTTTTATCCCGCCA
>JAQGAH010001138.1:0-18090 GCA_034696885.1 Lepidocyrtus paradoxus | reverse complement strand
ACGTGTTTTAGTCAGGTAAGTTAGATTTACCCATACTGTATCCGGTCGCAAGTTTGTATAGCTGTGGATGGCTAGTTCCCAATTTATTTGAAATGTTTCAAGATTCTCATTTCTATTACCTCTTCAATCATCCGTAAACTTTTATAAGTATATGGATATGGAGCTAAGGAATTTATTTTGATAGACAAACCGGCTCCTTCCCACACACTTGTCTGGTCTGGGATCCCTTTTTTGTTGTCATTCATTTCATTATAAAGGAAAGAATAAGATTTTGAGAACGGCCATTGAATACCAAACAAATGACTTGGTGGATGTCCACCAACTACAGCCATAGTCAAGATGGCTCTTATCTTTCTGTGGCTCATTCAATCCTCCTTGTAATCTTTCGCATTCTTTTTGTAGCGCAACGAGAAGGATTGTCAGAACAGAACGAAAGCTTTTCATGAAAAAGGATAAGCATTTTTGGAAATTATGATAAGAGTTCGGACAAGAGCATTTGTGCGCGGTGCAGTACAACTTACTCAAAAGGATGACAGAAAAGGTTACATCATAATTTTCATCCATGGCATCAATAGCCCCTAGTCATTCATTCGCATTGTAAAAATTCCACAATATTTTCATCCCTCGTGTCAAGCTCGCAGAGTTGAAGTCAAAGCTTCTTGGAAGCGATCAGATAATGATGATGATTTAAACTGTTTGAGTGAGAAATTGCAATATTTTCAGTAATTGCCCATTTGTCATCCGCTTATTATTTCGCATATCCTTTCTGGGAGCACTTTTAATAATGTTATTTAGCTTAATAAGGGAGCGTATATTTGCCGACTTTGCGAGAAATTAATGAGGGTAATTACATAAATAGCGGGCAAGTTTAGGGACTTGACAAGTTAATCATAATATTTCACCGGGCGGTAGATCCTATCTCAAGTACCGGCACTTCCTCTGCAAATTAAGTGGTAATTTAGATCGGTAATTTGCTCTACTCGGCAGATCAAAAGGAGAGCAAAGCGGGGCAAACTAAGAGGGAGTAATATTTGTGCATTATTATGACTTTACTTATCTGTATTTGTTAAAATGATGAAAAGATAATATGGATGGTAAAACAAGAGAAGTGAAATGATATTTTATTCATATTCCTTTGCCCGTATTCAGTAATATTTTTCCTCAGGATGAAGTAAATAACGCCATGAAAGAAAGGAGAGAGGTTGATAGCATGATGAAGGAGTATCACACAGAAAAAGCATGATCCACACTAGTACCACCATCGTCATCATGATGATGAAGCTCACGGGTTGACGATCATGATCATTCCTTCTCTCTCGGATGCATCATGCGCCTACACAGAGTAAAAAGGAGCAGTTGGGGAAAAAAGGAGGAAAGCATAAGAAGATTGAAGTTGTGATGGGATGAGATGGGAGCGAGTTGAACAATGGGAAGACACTTGACCACTTAGGAACGCCTATTGTGTTCCAAAACACATGTTGTTTTGTTCCAACTCTCATCATTCGCTAACACAATGGGATACTATAATACAATAAGTGTATCAGAGAGACAGAAGAATTTTTAGTCTTTTTTTCTCTCGCCTTCTCTGCATCGCTATACTTGTGGTGTTACACTAGCATAGCGGATTCAGATTTAGGATCAACCCAAGCTCAGATCCAAGCTCATATATAACTAGTTTTTAACCCTTTCTCTTGGCTCATACATCATACATAGCTTTATAGTTGTTCCTCTCAAAAAGTTATTTATGTATGCATACTTCAAACCTTAGAGAGATTGAATTTTTGATGAATTTATTTATGCTTACCCTTATTTAGCTAAAGTCATGAGAAAAATAGTGTGTGAAGCTGAGGCATGCTCGCAAAATTATTCAGCGTGCCCCCTCATCCCTTAAAGTGAAGTGAGGTGGATGAAGAGATTTTCTTAGTTCTTCGAGCTAAAGGCCATTTTGTAAAATAATTGTAAAAATCCTTTTAAGAATTTATTACTATGATCCTTCATTATTATGATGAAACGTTTTTTTTCTTATTATTATACACATTTTTTTTCTACAAAAGCTGAAAAGCGGCTACCACACTTGAAATTCTTGACGATGATATGATGATGTTGATGACGATGGCATTTCAATGAAATCATTCAAATAAATATTATGTACACCTTTTGCACTCTCCTTTTATTGTTCCCCATAATTGTGAGTATATCAGGTATATACGTAATAATGAGCAAACATAATGGTATACATTTTCATGAGAAAGGAGGCGGCTTTTGGCATTGGAACTCATTATATTTTTGAGAAGTATGTGGATGCATAAATTATTATGACTGTTGCATTGTTACTTTAAGAATTATATTTATTATTTGTATGGTTTGGTTTGCCTTTTTATATTTCTTGCGATTCTTTTGCCAAACAAAAAATTATACGGGTTGAAGTGGCTTTCCTCTTGATGTTGATGAGCATGGAGCGGAGCTGAGACTTGACTTTAGTTCTCATCTTGCTAACGATATAACGCAAATAGATGGGGACGATGCGAGAGTGATAATTATGTGGCTGAAATTTTTATCAGGATACCTTTTCAGATTGTGCTTGATTCCAACAAGCAGTTTCTCAGTGGACCGCGTGTTCCCCTCTTAATATTTTTTTATGTTTGGTCAAGTACTTCACTCTTCATTCTAATCAAGATTCGAGTTTTTCAGTCAAGATGGTGAAGAACTTGGCCTTTTTTTGCGGTACCTTTTCTCGCGGCAATTTTCCTCCGTCTCCTGTGATCTAGTCCAAGTTATGATGTTGAGGATGATGACGATGATGATGACACTTGACTTGGCTCAAGTATTTCATGCTGCGAAGGTTTGACAACATCTCACCTCCATCGTCGTACTTTTTTCCTGTTGAATCCGAGTCGTCATCATCGTTCTTTTGGGGATTATGTGTGTTAAGTCGAGAGAGAAAATGATTAAGAATGTGTTCGAGCAATTTTATGCAATTGTAATGAATGGGGAATGTGGCTGGTGACCGTGTGAAAATGTCCTGATGATGATTGTGACTTCTTGGCGCTTGAAAATTTATCGCGTTCATTATTCGCCAGGGCTTGGCAACTCACTCTAGTAGTACCTTCCTATTTCAAACTCTATCTGGCATAAATTTTTATCAATGGTGGGGCTTCATCAACTTGTTTTCATTGGGATTCAGAAACGAATTTGTGGGAAAGCAAACCAGAAATGAATTTTGTTTTTGGGGCGAACTGAGACAACCTCACAGATTTTCTGCTCTCTTGTAGCCAACACTCGGAAATATTTCTAAAAACATGTTATATGTTGTTCCAAATCTTTTACTTTAATATTCTAGGCCAAGCCTAGCTCTCATTTGACTGACATTCATTTTATTACTGGAGTAAAGTGAGGGAGATGGAATGGGGAGCGGAGAGATTTTCCACATCATCCTCGTTCCAAACCAGATAGATAGTCACCGCACACCAGCAAAACTGTAATATCACGTCTCCCTCTCTCTTCATCATCTTTATCATCGCATCATATCATATAGCTACATTATTATTATGATGAGCTCCATCGGATAAGTGGTTCTAACTCCTCACCCGCTCCCTATCTCCGCTAGACATATGGAATGGGGAAGAAGGAGGGAGTTAAAGCAGTTTTCCCTTTCCCGTATATAATTTGTTTATTCTTACCCTTTTGACATGGATGCCCTCACTAAAGTCCGCTATCCATCCACTACATCATCATCATCATCGCCCCTGTATCATATCATATCACTTTTCCCTAAAAACCGACGGCCGACCATCATCCATTTACCCGTCTATCTTAAGTGGTTAATATGATGGAAGAAATAAGTGGGAAGATGAATCGATAAATTATGTCAGATTTTACTCAAAGTGGTCGGTCGTTTGTTGTTATCCCCAATCATGTTATGTCATGTCAGGCATGTTAATATCAATCCAATGCGACGCATTATATCTTGTCCATACAAAGTGGCTCTTGCTCTATAAACTGGGTGGTTTCTTTCCAGCTCCGTGTAGATATTTGCTAAAGTCATTATTACCATTTAGTGGTTAATGAATAATAACATTAGGCCAGCAGAACAGTCGTATTGATAGTTAATGCAATAGACACAGAAAAAAATATTTTGGAAGTGGAATGTTTTTCCAACCCATCATTTCCCTCTTCTCTTCCTGTCCATTTTTATCCATGTACATACTAAAATGAATTGTATCGCTGAGCTCGTTAGCTGCTAAAGTCAATAGATAGATGTTATTATTGCCATTATTCCACTTTCCATAATGATGATTCTCTTCTGGTCTTTTTTTTCAACAGAAGCTATAAATGCTAATAATGACGCCTGTTTTGTTCCGTAAAACCAAAACATTATTGTTGCGTTTGAAAAGTGAGAGATAAATGAAGAGAAAAAATGGTTGTTGTGGTTTGGCTTGTACTAATATTCGTTCCGTTGTAGTAATACTGAATGTAATGATGGGATAATGGATTTATATTAAAAGTCACACGCAGATCTGGAATAGATACATGGACCAGTATCCTTCAACAGTTATATTTAGACGGTGACTACAAGATCAGTAGTTTGTATGCAAAAAAGTTAGTTAAATTACTATAAATTAAGATACATAATACTTAGGTATATTTCCTACATTAAAGCGATATAGAATTAACGAATGTGAGTTGCGCATTTCTGAAGTTTGAATTTCTGGAACAAATGTAACTAGCAGGAGTCAATTTGTAGGTACCTATATCATTATTTGCATTTGTATGACACAGTTTAATTGCTAACGAGAAGTAATTGGTTCATCAATTTCAACCGGAAAAATTTTCCCGATTTTTGAATTCAAATGAACTTCTTTTCTGTTCTGAACTCGATTTGCTGAACCAAACTTCAAGCAAACTTCAGGTTCTAATCTTCTAATGCGGAAGTATAGAAAAGCAATATAGAAAAAAAATTCATTTTTTACTATATTTTTTTAAAAATATACTTCCATGCAAAGTCGAGAGAGAAACTTTATTTTTGTAAATATGAATCCTGTTTTGAGCACCAATGGGGATAAAAAATTAAAACTGAAAAGAACAGACTTTTCCAACTTTTTAATAATATGCCGTTTTAGCAAACATTCTTATTGCCGTATATAACTCAATATATCTGGATGATTACTGTGAATAATAATAGAAAAAATGTTATTTTTATAATAGGGCTATTTTTTCATTTAGGAATGGATATGATAATCAGCAGATTTTTTAAAAAGGAGTTATTCGACTGGTATAACGAGCTACAGATTTAGAGGAGATGAAAAGGATTATGAAATGCTTTAGGAGAGCAGCTCAGTTTGTCATTCAAGAACTTCCGCAATGCTGCTGTTCTCTCCAGTGATGAAACATGCCCTTATTGAGAGCAACAAACATGATAAAAATTATATGCTCTTTCTGGTAAAAATCTGTCAACTTACACGAAAACAAATTTTTTCGTATTTTTTTGGTGAATAATCTAGAATTGCTCATTCCATCGTTAGCACAAATAATTATTTACGGTGATTATTGATACTAATATGTATCAACTAACAAAAAAAGTTTGCCTTGTGTTCAACATCTCAAAATTCCAATCATCTGTCAGATGCTGTTTTAGAACTTTTACTTAAAACAGATGAACTTTACAGGCTCACTCGATAGTTAGTCAATTAATGCATATTTATCTGTAATTAAAAAATTGTCATTTAGAATTCGTATCTAAGAATACCCAACATTACTATGTTCAACAATAATCATAATCATAATCAAAATGATTTAGGTGAGGCTTGAACGTCTTCAATTTATTATAATAATATTGAAAGTTTCATTGTAGATGGATCCCTTCAAGCAACCAGCTATAAGTAATCGGTGTTAATTTGTCGTCGTCCATATCGGAGAAATAAGGACATATATTTGCATATCTACTCCTAGATAGTTTGTCTTCTACTACTACCCCATTATATTGTTTACGCAGCGATTCATACTATATTCATGCATTACATGATACTCGCCTCCACTGGATTCTTCTCTCCTGTCGCCACTATAGTTCCGTGGATAAATGCCGAATTCAATCTAAATTGATTAAAAAAAGGCTTCTCCCAATTTCCCCATTATTTACTCAACTCTCATCAAATGACGGGATGGCAATGAGTATTGAGTAGTAAAGCTGGCTCCAGCTAAAAGAATATAAAAAAAGCATAAAGTGAAAAACGGTAAATTGGCGACGAGAAACAGACGGGAGTATAATATGTAAATGGAGGGATGTTGTAGGAAGGTGATAATGACCCATTGCAACGCATCCAGCTTATAAAACATCGAATGTAAAATGAGTGCATTATACTGGGTCAATTCAATCTCGTATCCTATAGGAGTTGATATGTTACTTTTATGTGGACTGAATACTTGAAAATAATATGAGGTTTTAATTAATAACCCTCATATCATAGCCGCCGCCGCCGTCGTTGTCAGTTTTCGCATAAAAAGTGAACTAGGTGTGAAATAAATAAACTGCCAGTGTAAACTATACGATTTGCTCTTATACTTCATGTAAATAAGGGATAGAGCGAGTTGTTCATGTTTTATATTAGGAGAGGGATATACAATCGCTATCCGGTTGAAGTGAAGTGAAACCGACCGTCGGACCGACGTGCGATGAAAGATAAGAGCTCCCTTGGGATAGATTCAATGGAAGGAGGAGGATAAGGATATGATCATGATTCTGGTGATGAGGACGGCTCACAGCTTTCCCTTCTCTTTTGGGGCAACCCGCATCTCCCATCTGAATCTGAAGGTGATCCAGGCATTACATCCCTCCCTAGTTGGTCGTTTTTTACGGATCCGCTGCCACTTCCACTGAAGTTATAAACGTGTCGCAAGCAGCTCAGCAGTATATGTACTGATGGAAAATTGTTTGCATTTGTCACCAAATTCATTTTCATCGTTTTGCATTCAGAGAGAATACAGAACTTTTAATATCAATTTTTGCAAATTGAATTGAAAATTGATATCTGTCTGAGCACAAGGGATATTCTTCAGGAGAAAATGGGGCAATGGAAGACATGGCCTTTGACAGATTCATACAAGCCGAATGAAGAAACTAACGGATATTTCATTTTAATTCACAATAATTGAGACCAACATTTTGATTTTATTTCAGCACAATCAGAGAGGGTGAGAGTGTGTACATGCTACCCTTTCTTAACCACTTGAATCAACCTTTTCCCATCTTTTAAGAAAACCCAATAATAATACAATTCAGGCTTCAAGCCAGGCACACTTATAGAAAGTTAACTTCCATTTATAAAGACTTTTTGTATTGTATGTATTTAGAAAGACAGACAGTGGAGTCCTTTTAACTCAAATGTATTTAGTGCTAAAACATATATAACATACCTATACATCTATTGCATTGCTACTTACCATTAAATGAAGAGAAAGAAGGATAAAAATAAGATTGTTTATTCAAAGAAGAGCTTTCTGGCAGTTTCAACCACTATAGTACTCCTGTCGGTGACGTGAGTCCTTGATAAGCAAAGAGGATAAGAAAAAAAAGTTTGATTTCTTTCATGATTTGAAATCAGGACGATTTTAATCCTTATATCAGTCTACTAATGTACTACAAAATAAAATCAGTTTTGTTTGTTGGCTCTTCTGACACAACAGCAACTTTTCAATGAAACATTCAAACGCAACTTGCCATTGTTTTCCTACCCATTTGTATCGTAACAAAATAAAAGTAAACACATAAAATACATCAGTACAAGTGAGCCAACTGCATGTGCATTCATTTCTCTTCCAGTCCAGTCAAATCAAATTTAATATTTCATTTCCAATAAAACACATGTGTGCGCTCTATTCTCCATATCACTTCCCATTTGAAAAATGTTTAACGAAACACACACGTCACTTGACTTGATTTGCTAAGTGTTTGTGGAGCTTTCAAACGATTTGTAATAAAATTCACAAAAATTCATTTATCATTCTTCCCTTCCCCTGGATACTTTTTCCCTTTTTCTGTCTTCTATGAATAAGCATTAATCGCTTACTTATTATAATATTCATATGTGCATATGCACTCCTCTCAACGCACAACTGGAAGCTGGAAGTACTTCTCCAAAAGTACAAATTGCTCTAGGAACAAAAGTGGGTGGTGGTGGCTGAGCATTTACCAAAAAATTGTGTTTGTATTTTCAATTCATTCATTTCATTCCATTATGGAGCTCTTTTTGTTCAATCCAGAATTCCAAACCTGACCGAGTTGTTGTAAGTTGTAACAAACGGTATTTGTATTTATGAATTGACGGATCACCACCAGGTTCTCTGTGGAAGATAATGAATATTATGTGATGAGACGATCGTCGGGATGATGATCATGATGAGTACTTTAGCTCCTAAATAGTTTGCCACTGTGTGAGATATCCATGGAGTATATGTCTCCGTGGGAGAGTTGTACGGGTGGAAGTGGAAAGAACCATTATTCATCTTTTTTCTCCACAATAATCCAAGCCATTACGCTCATTCATTTTGATTTCAATTCATAACTGATAACTCAAAAACTGAACGGGAGAGAGTGTTGATGCTGATCATGATGATGATGAGGCACAATCAGATGATAAATGATGATTTCGACACGTTCCATATGATATTTTGTATCATCATGATCATCCCCATCATCAAACGATCATAAACGGGAGTCACAAAAATATTATTTAATGCTTCCCTGATCATCATCATCCCTCCAACTCTTGCTACTGCTCATCTCTACCGTTCCGTATCATCTCATGTCATGTCATATCAAAAACGGTAAGTGCACAAGTAAAAATTCCATGATTTTCGGTTGAGGATGGTGTCATGCTATGATAAGTTTACACGGGGGAAGAAAGAGACAGATTGTTTGAGTTTTATTTATTTTGATGATGAGGGATGATTCCAGATACATGTGGAGCTCTGCAGGTTCGCCAACTTTCCCCCCTCGTTCTTGTCCTCATTGAAAAACGGATTTGTTCTGGGTTGTTAAGAAATACTCAAAAATTTGAAGCATCCTGTTCCTTCCTGTGATTGCGGGAGGATATGGATAGGGTGATGATAATATTTGGATTGGAAATAAATGCTGACGTGATATGATAAATGCGGTTTTAAAAAATTAAAAAATGATTTTGTTAAAAATAATTTGTTTGTATTTTTCTCATTTGTAGAACTGGAACTAAAAACGGAGTAAAAGGACGTGCTGAATACGATCTTATCCTGAATAAAATAACGCAGCGGTCTTTCATTTCTGGGAAAGTTGTGTATTCGTATAAGAAATGCATACCACACATAATGAGAGGAGGGCCAGCCCATTAGCAATAATTAAATCAGGATCATATTTTGTGTGAGAAAGCAACCTGAAAAAGCGCAACGAGCCATGTCATAAGAAGAAGAAACTTTTTGGCTTATGCTTTCTCATGTACCGTGAAACCACAGCTGGGAAAGAGGGACTCCACAGTCAAGTCCCAATGTTTTCCAGCTCAAGGCTTCCGTTCACCATTTAGTTCTTCCTTCATCATCTAACGTCTTGTCGAGCCAACGAACCGTTTAGCTTAACCAACTCATATAAACATCACAACTTATCCCAATAGCAAAAAAAAGAACATCTCTAATTCTCTCACGAAACTCTAGGGTCCGGAATGACTTTGGTCTGAAGAGGAAACTGCAGAGAATCGCTTCTAATTGGAGAGAACAATGAAGTATCCTACTACTTCCATGGCTTTATTGGCTTGTCCTTCCCTTTGAATAAAATATGCATTTACTCCTTATTATTAAGAATTATACGAGCTCGTAAAATATAGAACATTATGCATCTAGCGTACATATGTATGACGTTCAGCAGGGAAAAGACTTCTCCATGAAAAAAAGTTCTTCATTCCATCTCAGTTGACACAAGCCTCTAATTTGGTAATAAATGGCAGAGAAAAAAAATATTCCCTGCAAACAAAAATTAAAAGCAGAAAGCTGCACAAAGCAAATGGGCCTTTTATAAAGCGTAAACAACCAGAGGGAAAAAAATGTTGGGACAGAATATTTTGTCAAGGACCCTTGGAACGCAAAACATTGAAAAAAAATCCAGCAAGCTTTTATAGACTATTTAAAAAAGTACTTTGGTTATGTTTATTCTGAATAGACAGGTTAGAAAAAGCCCGGGCGTTTTTGTCTCCCTCCTTGTGTGTTATGATTACGGTTATTATTGCTGATTATGTTAGAGAGGAACGGAACGAATGACATTTTTACCAGGTCGTATTTCAGATCACTTCACACAACCCCGGCCCTTGCCGTTTTTCTATTTTGCTGGATATTTTATTTTCATGGTTGATAGAAAGGGAATTCATGAAAGGCTGAATTAAGGCTTGATTACCTTTGATAGGAAAACATTATAGTGCTTTTTCACAGAAATATAATGAAAACTGTACAAATCGTCCTAGCCCCATTGGTTGGTTAAAACTCATGTTTTATCCCAAATTCTAGTTAGAAAGCCGTGATATGGAGATGAAACTGAGAAAACATTTATTTCCAAAATAATGTCGTCTACATAAAGTTGCAGGGCTGTAAAAGAGTGCCGCTATAAATGACTAGCGTTCAAGCCATTAAAAATTAAAAATTTGCAATGTTCAATTATAATGAAGGTAGGTCGGAGGAATATGACTCACTGATAGTGATATAATAAAAAATTGAATCTTAAATACCTCCCAACTGTTAACTATTTAATTTTCAGATATAGTTTCCTCACACCTTCCCAGTTAACGCCATGATCTCATTTTTTCTTTCTAAATACATACTTCTCTTGTTAGCGCAATAAAATACTCCCTTTTTTCTGCCTTTTTTCGCTGCAAAGTGACGAACTTTAAACCTCGTGAGCAGTAAGTACATTTAGCTATATAACAATAAGGGTGAACCCTTCAACATGATTATTGCTTGTTTCATCAGATCATCAAATCATTCAACTTCAAGATAACAAGATAAGGCGGTTGTCTCATCAGCTTTTTATTATGCTTGATTTAAGGTCAAGTTCTACCTATTTGTTTCTAGTTCTCAGTGCGTATACGAATATTACGATTGTATTTTATAAACGACACTGGCAGCAAATGAAATCCTCTCGTATGCCTCGTATTTTTCGGCATGATTGCCAGTGAAATAAAACAATAACAACTTTATTGTCGAAAGATTCTCCAAAGATGTGGCTGAAAATAGCTGGTAATCGTAATGTAATCACAAGGAGATAAGATCCAAACAATGTTTACTAATCTCTCCCTTCTACATTATTTGTCCAATGATGCTTGTTGTTTAACAGAAGAAATAATAAAAATGATGATGGTCCTTTCTTCTCGAAAAAAATGTGGGACTTGCCTAAGAATAGGACCAAAAGTTCAAAAAAAATCCTTGGGGTTTGCGTTAGCTGTTGAACTTAAAAATATGAGCATCGTTATTGGGAATATGAAGAGCCCTGTTTTTTGTCAAAAATTATGATTGACTTGAAATTGAATACCTTCCGTACGCTTTTCTTCTCTTTTCAGTTTTGTTGAGCAATCATAAAAATTATGAATAGGAGAGAAAAGGGCAATATAATGAGCCTTGAGTGCATTCTTTCCTTGGGCTTTTCTTACCTATCAACCTCTGAGCACTGACTTGAGCAACAGCAGCACCTTGTTATGACTAGGCTGTTGATTGCCCATAATAGGACAAATAAAAAGTGGTACAAAGAAACATGAATAATATGACATTGGATGGAAAAGACATAATACTCTTTGCTCTAAACTACGATTAAATGCATACTAATGGTACAAACTAGCACAAAAAAAGTTTTACTTATTATTAGGGAAAGAAAGAGAGAAGCTTCAAGTGAATCTCATTTCAGCCCAGGTGTTGAGCAGCAAACAGGAACAGTTTGACAGTTGCTTTGTCCATTTTTATTAGGTTTATTGTAAAAATGAGAATGGTTAAGAAACTGTTATCTTTGTAATAAAAAGGTGGATATATTTTAAGATCACCTCAGTATAAACACATAATGCGTAATCTTTATAAATTGGCTGTAAAAGGTGAGGTACGTCCCTAGACCTACGAAAGGAATTCGAATGTACACAAAATCCGTCTTAATCGATGGATTTATATGCATTTTTCTCTACTTAAGTAAGAAGGTTATTCAGTAAGTGCAGCACTCCACCTTTTGTATGTGAAGTTATTTAAAACTCTAAATGAATAAATAAATATTATTAAGCTATATGATGCAAAAGAAGTAAAAGTTAAGAGATCGTAGTGATTAGGTAAAGTTTGCATTTTTGTTAAATCGTATCATGCGTTAATTGTAAGCCGCAATCAATGCTCCGTTCGAAAATTCTTTTGATGTTTTAAAAGTCCCAATATCTACAGATAAAATCGTACATTCGACAATAAATATGATAAATTATCACTGAGTGAAATTCTTTCATCAAGGCGATTCAGCAAGCTTTATGGATATCAATTGATTAAAAGCGGAAATCTACAATTTTAGTTTTACTTAAAAACAAAACGTTGCAAGCAAAAACGACACACTACATAGCATAGTAATTATCAAATCAATTATATCAGTAGTACCCAATAGTTCTTTTGTGCAAACTTTCTAAAGGCCATGAATATACATCCAAGTAAAATCACTTTTTACATACCTGAATTTCGAAACCGGAATGTTGTCAGAAAGAAACTGGTGATTCTAAACAGCAGAATTTGTTTACAATCACTATATTTCAAAAATAAATATCAATGTTTCATTTTTTAAACATATTTTCGGTAAAATTTTTTATTATGATGAACTTTGTATTTTGTATAGGTTTTTCAAGTTTGTTCAGTTACTTCTAATTTTTCTTGTAGTATCCCACGGTTTACTTTCGCAGTACAAATGTATATGCGCCTTACGAACAACAAAAAAAAATATTTGCAGTTCTACATCAATAATAACGATACACTTGTTTTCATCATCATTATCATCATCCCCACCAACTTCATTGTGAAAGCCGAGAAAAAAATGATAATGAAATTGTAAAGGTGTATTATTCAAATTGGGAAAAGAGTTATGACATGGGGAGAATAATAAAAGCGCATATTGTGAGTTAGAGCACATCTTTTCGACCGTCTTTATAGTTATTTCATTTATGCGCTTTGCATTGACTGAATGTATTGTTGTCCTTATTTCCATTTTTCTATTATCATAGTCAGCTTTAGTACAGGAGCCTTTACAGGTATGTATTCAGGCTGGATTTATATTGTCACCAGAACCAGAAAAAGCGGAATTTCTTTTTGAAGATATAAATAAATAACAATTCATATCTTCTACAAGATTCGACTACAATACAATTATAATAGCATTATGTTGGTCGCATATTTTCAAGGTATAGGTTGAAAGCACCAGTGCCTATTACCGATGCTAAAAAATCTGCTCAATTATTTTCAAAGATTGGATAGCAATATCCGAACCGAACATTTCAAGAAGTTGGAAACGAAATTTAAAAAAAAAACGAGAAACAGTTGAACATTTAATTGTAAAAGTGGAAGAGTGGATGCTTTCTCAATGTTTCTGTTAGTTCTTGGTGAAAGAACTGATAAAACGAAACAGAACTTAAAGAATTATGCTTAACATCTTGAAAAGTGTCCTCTGAAGAGAGATTATGAAAATTTACTAGGACTTTTGCACTCCACCAGGTGCAATCCCTATAATTCAAACTTATACTTCCAGACCCAAAAGTACCCAACTTCATTCAGCTGAACTTCCGTGTAGGAAAGCGACTGCCGAAATCTAAAGCTGGAAAGAGTTATGACGATGGATTTTAATAATATCTAATTACAGAAAAGTCGCCGACTTTTTCCTACCCTTATCATAAGTAATTCAATAGTAAAGGAAAAAAGCAGTTGCCTACATAAGTTGACATCAAGATATACCAAGCATACAACCTTGCAGAAGCCACTTGCGGCGATATAAATTCAGGAAAAAAAGGAAGATTCATCTTGATGACATCTTACAGTAATCTATGAGGCAGCCAACAATAGCTGGGTAGAAAAAATAAGAAAAAGTCCTCGGCAAAGCATAAAATATTGTCGCTCATTGGTTCAGTAGTTATCTTTCCGTTTGCTTATCCGCATATAACACCAATAAATTATGTAACATCAAAAGCTTCTTTTTTTTGTGCTGGGGTTTTGTGTGATGTGATGATGTCACAAAAACTTTATATTTTTTTCTTTTGATTATCATTCCGAAATCCCCATTCACGGTCAAAGGGAGAAAAATGTGAAAAAGTTCAAGTGAAGCAAAAAAAATTAATGAAAAAAATACACAAAAAGTTTGTCATTGTACCTTCAACAATGAATTCTTTCTTATACTACTATACTGTGAAGATCTTTCTTGTCGTTGAGAAAAGCGTCTTATACGCTCGTTGTTTCCCTTCATTGTTACCCGTTTTCTGTGGTGAAACAGAGTTGGGCTGAACCTCTTTTGCGAATGAAAATCATACATAATTGTAATTTGTCACATGTGTGTGCGCTATTCCCCTTCTGTCGTTCTGTCACTTTTCCTTTTACCACCGCCATTCATTTGAAGGACAATCATATTTTGTTTCGTGCAATTCATCTTTGGAGTTGTATGAAATGGAGTTTGAGCGAAAGTGAAATGTGGAGTGGATGATGTATGGAGTTTTGTGACAATGCTTTGGGGACATCCTTCTTCTTCATGGAGGATGACGGTACAATAACGACAGATAGACAAGCACAGTTTCATGTTCCAGTAATGTATGGACTACTAGTCATAAGCATTCTATCATAGTCACAATCCATAATGCATTTAATACAAAGACTAATTCTTTTCCATCAAAATTCGCACAATCATTTTGTTTGTTCGTATGAATAATTCCTATTTTTCGGAGGTTTTGTGTAATTTCCACCCTTCCTTTGTAGCCCACTGTAATAAATTGTATATTGTGCTACCTGCCTTGATAATCTACCTACCAATAATACCAAACTTTTAGATATTTTAAGTTAATGCGGTGCTAATATGCTAATAGGAGGAAATGCTTCAGTTTTTTTTCGATATTTGATGATAGCGAAAGCGGAAAGGAGCTTTTTACTGCTTTGAGCCTTCTAATGCTAACTCCACTTCGCCCCAATTCATGATTCATGTACATTATGCATATGTCTGAGTAAAGTTAATCGTATATGATATGTATGGATGGATGCATGTTTTATGATAGGTATATTTAACGTAAATTACGACTTAAAAGTTATATGAACTTAGGTAAAGCAATAATATTATCCAAAAGTAATAAACGTGTCGCTTTATAACTTATATAGTAAACTCACTAATATTTATTTCTAGACTAAGATATTTTTAAAGGATTTGCACATTCTTCATAATGATATTAATGATAAACACTGTAATGCGACATACAATAACACTCCAGAATAACAGTAGGCTAAATATTTTATTATTTAAAGGAATGCGTCTGACCACTCCCGAAAACAATTGTAGCAATTGCGTGCGTGATTTTTGTTCGCTCCACACGTGTCCGTTAGCCAAGCGAAGAACAGCTCTTCAGTTTCCTTCATCAGGAGGCAGTTGCCCAAGAGGAAGTAAGGCTATAATGAACAATGATATATATAATTAATAATTATTAATAATTTTTAATCCATAATACTATAATCTAGACACTAAAAATTTTCTACATACGATTTGGCTCATACTTTGTATACAGGGGTATTTTGGGGCGCTGAGCACGAATCTGCAATAAAACGGACACTTCCCTATATATCCCTTCGAGTTATTGGCAAAAAACCGATTTCTGGGCAAAATTTCAAAAATTCATAGCTTAGCTCAGACTCATCAAAATGAGCTCTGCTAGCGTTATGATAGACTAAAAGAGCATGAAAAACAAGTCAGGGTTGATAGAAACCGAAAATTATGCAAATTTGCAATTTTCTCGGTACACCCATTTACCGCCCATTTGTAAGCCCTTTATTAATCCATAATTCTATAATCGTATGACCAAAAAATTTTCTACATACGATTTGGCTCATACTTTGTATACAGGGGTATTTTGGGGCGCTGAGCACGAATCTGCAATAAAACGGACACTTCCCTATATATCCCTTCGAGTTATTGGCAAAAAACCGATTTCTGGGCAAAATTTCAAAAATTCATAGCTTAGCTCAGACTCATCAAAATGAGCTCTGCTAGCGTTATGATAGGCTAAAAGAGCATGAAAAACAAGTCAGGGTTGATAGAAACCGAAAATTATGCAAATTCGCAATTTTCTCGGTACACCCACATATCGCCCATATATGAGCCCTTTATTAATCCATAATTCTATAATCGTATGACCAAAAAATTTTCTACATACGATTTGGCTCATACTTTGCATACAGGGGTATTTTGGGGCGCTGAGCACGAATCTATAAATAAAGATCCTAAATAAATAAATAAACTTAAGTCCTCAAACCTAACTTTATCGCATTTGTATATATTAGGTTCGATTAGGTTAGGTTAGGTTAGGCCTGCTTCGGTTTGGCCTTAGTTTAGGTATGGTTTGGCCTAGGTTAGGTATGGTTTGGCCTGGTATTTATTGGTTGGTCTTAATTTAGGTAGGGTTTGGCCTGAATAGGTTTCTTTAGAAAACGGGGCAAATCGTCACTGGGTCAAAGTTGTCCAGAATTTGAATCTGGCTTGATGTATGTAAAGAAATTGGAGTGTTGTTTGCCAAAAAGAATACTTCCTCCGCTACGCCGAATCCAACCCCTTTGTTGATCCATAACATTATAATCGTATCACAAAACAAATCAGAATTCGGACGAGTAACCTGTATATGCTGTTAATCTGTATCTGGGCGCAGCCCTGTAACCGGTAACGGTACTTGTTTAATATATAATTCATTTACTTATGACTGAACATTCTTTGTTTCTTTACCATTCCTCACAGCGGGCATGTTAAGTATACGTATGGTTGTGAAGACGTAGTGGAATATGTAGATCAGTTTGACAACGCTAGCTGTTAGAATGGCCAAGAACAACACCAGAGTAGCCCCATGCTCGTACCCTTCCTGTTCTCCATCGTTTGGTGCATTGAATCCGATGCTGTAAAGGATGCTTTCATCCAAATAAAGCCACCGGCAGATCCACTTCAAGCATACATAGACTACGCCTTCACTGACGTGCTCCGCTTTCATCTCATTGTCCTTATTGGCGATGATCTCAATGGTTGATGTAAGACCAAGCAGGGAGAGGATGATTAGAATTACATTAATCCCATCCCGAATCTAGGTTCCAGAAAATGGCATGCACTTTTAGCGAATCAGTATTTTAGCTATAAATATTTTTAGTACATTTCATACAAGATCATTTCCATACCTGAAGCAAAAAGCAGTAGAACTTATCAAATGGAAAAACAGTTTCTCCCACGAGACAGAATCCACCAAAATTCAGCACAACTGTGAAGAACACAATGAGGACCAGCTCGTATTTTGGGCTCAAACCGCATATATTAGCGCAGTATCCGCCCAAAAGTGCACCAAGTACGGGAATTATCAATCCGTAAATAACAATGTCCGTGATCTAGAAATAACGAAAAAAGGGAAAAAAGTGACTTATAACGAGCATACTAAATACAACGGATTTGCATGGGTATGATTTAAGCCCAATCCAGCTCGCAAAACTTACCAGAAATTGGATGATAGTGAGCACAGCACAAGGAACAGAGATCTTTTTGGCCACCTCCGGATAATTTAGTTGCTCCATGTTTAATCAACTGACTCCCGGAGTTTCTCTCTTCCGCTCCCACAAGTTTTATCGGTAACTCGATGAAACGCTTAGTTTACGTCTACGTGTAAGAAACGTGCAAATTACGACTTCATCGATTAGGTGTTCAAAAATATGAATGAATGTGGGTTATGCTACTGATACAAAGTTCCTGAATTAGAGAAATTCGGAAGATCCAGCTTTTCAATCTTCATCCTACTTATTAACTTGCGACCGTTAGGTGAAACGCAAGTTACTAAGATCGTCTGGGCAGTCTGTCCGTCTGTCTGTCTG